>PVJL010001572.1:0-139754 GCA_004026885.1 Lyroderma lyra | reverse complement strand
ATACTACCAGGGTGGGCTGATAAATTTTACCTCCATTATAATATTTTTTTTGTTACACTATACATATCTAGATATAACCTATTCTGTATAGTCACATGGTCTCTCCCCTCCATCATTCTTGACCTTGCACACACAGATGTTTACAATTTTCACCCAGTGCACGTCGAAATGGAAGATTGTTAAGATGTTTGGTTCAAACAGTGTGCTGTTACTGAATTCTTAAAAGCAGAAAAAGTTTCTCCAATTGAAATTCACAGACAAATGCAAGTCATTTATGGTGATCAGTGCGTTGATGTGAGTACAGTAAAAGCTGGGTAAGGTGGCTCATCTGTAATGAAGAAGTGAAGTCTGCAGTGAGGAAATGTTTTCAAAAATTAAACACCAATTTTTTAAAGGACAGATTTCAAAAATTAGTGCAATATTATTGGCAGTGTATCCAAATGTGTGGTGATTCTATAGAAAAATAATTCATCAGCTTTGAAAATAAATTATGTAGGTATATTTCTTTCTTTATATCATTAAAATACCTTTTATCAGCACTCCCTCAGAGATGAAGCAAAGGATCGAATCAGCAATTTGGAGGACAAAGTAGCAGAAACTACTCAATAAGAATAACAAAAAGAGAAAATAATATTTTTACATAAGGATAGTTTAAGAGACTTCTGGGAAAACATCAAGCACACAACATTTGTGCCATAGTGAAACCAGAAGAAGAGAGCAAGGAATTAAAAATATATTTGAAGAAATATGATGGAAAAATTTCTTAACCATGTGAAGGGAATGAACAACAAGCCCAGGAAGTAAAAAGAGTCCTAAACAAGATAAACCCAAACACACCCACACCAAGACACATTATAATTAAAATGGCAAAGATTAAAGGCAAAGAGAGAATTCTAAAAGCAGCAGAAGAAAGGCAACTAGTTACTTATAAGGGAGTTCCCATAAGTTTGTCAGCTTATTTCTCAACAGAAACTTTATAGGCCAGAAGGGATTGGCAGGAAATATTTAAAGTGATAAGAAGCAGACTTACAAGGATCTACCCAGCAAGGCTATCATTTAAAACTGAAGGACAAATAAAGAGCTTTCCAGAAAAAAAACTCTAGAGGACTTCATCACCAGCAAATCAGTATTACAAAGAATTTTAGAGGAATTTTTTTAAGACCAAAAAATAAATAAATAAAAAATATGAATAATAAAATGGCCATAACTACATATCTATCAGCAATTTCTTTCACTGTAAATGTTAAATGCTCCAATCAAAAACATAGGGTGGCTGAATGGATAAGAAAAATAAAACCTTATATAAGCTGCCTATAAGAGAGTCACTTCAGATTGAAAGACACACAGAGACTGAAAGTAAAGAGATAGAAAAAAATTTACAATAGCTAAGATGTGGACGCTACTTGAGTGTTCATCAATACATGAATGGATAAAAAGAAGGTACACACAATGGAATATTGCTCAGCGATGGAAGGGAATGGGTTCTTGCCATCTTCAGTGGTATGGATGGACCTGGAGGGTATTGTGCTGAGTAGACTATGTCAGACAAAGAAAGACAGATATAATGTAACTTCTCCTATATCTGGATCTAAAAATAAAATAAACAAACAAAACAGAAGCAAAATCATACAGGGAATATTTTGATAATTGCCAAATGGGAGGGGGATTAAGAGAGGGGGTGAAAGAGAGAAATAAATTAAGAAGTACAAATTGGTTGCTACACAGTAGTCGTGAGGGTGTATGAAATATAATCAATAATATTGTAATAACTATGTTTGGTGTCAGATGCATACCAGATTTATCAGGATGATAGAAGGGAAGGGAGTTAAGCGACAGGGTGAAAAAGGTAAGGGGATTAAAAAGTACAAGTTGGTAGTTACAAAATAGTCATGAGGATGTAAAGCATAGAAAATATAATTGATAATATGGTAATAATTATATATAGTGCCAGGTAAGTACTAGATTAGTCAGGGGGATCACTTCTTATATTATACAAATGTTTAACCACAGTGCAGTATACCTGAAATTAATACAAAATAATACTGAATGATAACTGTAATTGCAAATTTTTTTAATGGAGGGAAACGTGAAAGGCAATAAGGGGTCTATATTTCTAGGCAAAAAACAAATAAGGTTAATTATAGACAATAATAAAACAATATTATTGACTATATTCCCCATGTAATATACAGCATGGGAAAATATAGTCAATAATATTGTTATAGCATGGTATGGTGTCAGATAGTTGTTGGACTTATCATGATAATTATTATGTCTTTAGATATATAAATGTTGAATAACTATAGTATACACCTGAAATTGATATACTGTATGTTAGCTATATTTTTATTAAAAATCTTTTTAAAAAAGAAATATTAAGCCAAACAAATCTCCCAAACAAAAGATCTTGTGATTCCTTTATTTATAGTGATTATATTCATAATTAGGAAGCGATTATATGGGCTAGTATTATTTTGCCGAGGACATCAAATGATTATGATGTAATTTGGTGGTCTACTGTGATAAAATAGTATTGCTTCTATTAATGAAGACAGTGAGTTTCTAACCACAATTCTTTTTTAGAAATTTGGTTAAAATTGGAGGCAGAGAACTCCCCTAAGTAGAAAGAGTTTAATATATAAATAAATGCCTGGTTGAGACAGCACTACAACAAAAATACAGTAGACAAACATAAATGATTGATTGACTGCAGATAGTCTCCAGATTTGGTTGGTGGAAAGGAAGGTGCTGAGATAGGATGCGAAAGATCGAGAGGTTAAAGATACTGAAGTGCAACCTCATAGAGGTAGTCATCATCTAACAGGCAGAAACATCTGGAGACTGAGGCTATTTATTTTTTCTAAATGGCACAAACTCAAGCCCAGCATTGCACATTTACAAAGAACTGAGGTTTATTCTTTTTAACACTGCTGTTGTGATAGAGCTTCTTTTCCAGAAAAATCTTAATCAAGGTAGCAGCATATATTATGAATTCCCAAAATCGTGTACTTGCAGTGGTGGAACAGTGAACAGAAGCAGCAACCATGGGATTTTCGACCCAATGAGGCTTCTGTGTAATTGGCTATGTAATGGGAAATTTTCTGGTTGCATTTGTTCTCAAAAACTATTAAACTCACAGAATTGCAAGTGGCACCTCACCCTGAAGTTTCATTATATGGATAAATGTTACAGGTTTAAGGAGAATTTAATTTTTTTCCATTAGGGATTGTGCAGCAATTACAGTTTATTTTTTCATATTTGGTAAATTAACAGATGACAGATACGTGATAATAATGATAGATCTGCCCAATTGCCATTCAAAGTAAATTAATACATTCCTACCCTTAGCCTTCCTTCAACGAGTACAGTAAAGCATTCTCATTAGAAATGAGCAAAACAGAAAGGCTCCTACTGGGAAGTTTTGACTAAATATAATCAGAACATGCACCAGAAAATTCAGACCATATGTATACCTGGAGAGTTCAGTGCAGTGCTATTTGATTACACACTTACTTCATTTATCTAGGATAAAACTGTAGTTTGGTGGTACATGCATTGACTTAACTGATTCTATATTAAGATAATAATGTCAGAAAAAACTATTCAGTCCATCTGATTTCTCTCAATCCAAATTGAAAAAACTTCTCTGATTATTGTTACCGTAAGACTCAGACAGCATTCCTAGTTTCTAACTTTCTGTTTTACTATTCCCAAAGTCAATAAAATGTTCCCCTCAGGGACCATTCCAAGTTTCTTACTTTGTGTTTTATAATACCATTCCCAAAGCCTATAACATGTCCCCTGAATTATGATATTTCTATATCTAACAATACCTATTACACAGCTTTATGCACACACCCAAAGCAACACAAAAGTCTTGCTATAGAAGCTGCTATTTGTACCTGTTTTCTTCAATATGTAAAGCCCCTTCAAAACAGATTGTAAGGATGTCAAAAACATAGCAACACGAGGGGTCCCCCTTGATCCATCCTCTTGAAGTTACAAGTTGAACAGCTATATTTCAACAAAGGATTCCCTGTGGAATACACAAACACATCTGAGATTCGCATAGCAAAATATCTGAAGGTGGGCAAATCAGGACAAACGGGGAAGAAGGAAAGGAGAAGCGCAGAGACAAGGGACTATGGGATGCAGCCTGGAGCTCACTGTGGTCCCGGAGAGGGGAGGATTGAGACTGCAGGTGCATTCTCTGTGGCCACAGCAACCCTGCCTGAATGATCAGCATCTAATATGACTGAACCCAATGATCAGAGCAGAGACCTCAAGGCAAAGATCAAGTGCTACAGCTGTGATCTAACAGACCTCACTGATAGGCAGAAAACAAAGCCATGGAGCCCTCCCAGAGGTTGCCTCCCCCATACACTCTCAGTGTTAGCAGTGGGTCCCAAGGGGAAAAAAAACTGTAGCAGTGTCAGATTAAAGAACAGGAAGAATATCTGCAGCCCTGAGAACTGAAGAGACCATTCGAGTGGAAGACACACATCGCAGCTACTTCCAGCAACAAGGGCAAAGATAAAGGGATGAGGCTGGTGTGGTATGGCAATTGCCATTACTCAGAGGAGAACAGGGGAAGCACTGGGATTTCAGGGGCTCAAACCTCATCACCTACCACATCCTCCCATGGGGATGGTGTCCTGAGTCTGAG
The DNA here is from genome assembly GCA_004026885.1 of Lyroderma lyra. Classification (NCBI taxonomy): domain Eukaryota; kingdom Metazoa; phylum Chordata; class Mammalia; order Chiroptera; family Megadermatidae; genus Lyroderma; species Lyroderma lyra. Next base: position 135,088 of record PVJL010001572.1, on the reverse strand, counting down.
GCAATCTGGGGATTACCCACCTCCCCAGGAAATCTTCCTGAGTGAGAAGCCAGAACAGGGCAGGAGAAAACAGAATGCTTCCAGTGCTACCCAGTGAAAAAACTTTTCACATCAACCAGCTACATAATCTATTTCCTTAAATGCCCGGGAAGAGAAATAATTCATCAATTATTATACTATGAATAACCAAGGTAACAAGGCAGCTCAGAAAGAAAATGAAAAAAATTCCAGAAAATGAACTTAAAGACATGGAAATATATAACTTTAATGACAGAGAATTCAAGATTGCAATTCTGAAAAAACTCAGTAAGAGGCAAGAAAACTCATATAGTCAGTTTAATAAATTCAGAAATAAAATCAATGACTAAAATGAATATTTTACCATAGAGAGTGAAATTTTTAAAGAATCAAATAGAAATTCTGGAGCTGAAGAACTTAACAAAAGAGATGTAGAATGAAATGGTGAGCTTAGGAAATAGAGCAGTCCAGAAGAAGGAAAGAATTAGTGATATCAAAGATAGAAATCTGGAAATGACACAGACTAGAGTTAAAATAAATGAAAGGACTCTACAAAAACTATCTGAATCCATCAGAGAGAGCCATATAAGAACATAAGAATAGTAGGTATAGTAGAAGGAGAAGAGAGGGAGAAGGGCACAGAGGGCTTATTCAAATAGTCTATGAGAACTCCCCAAAGACTATAGAAAAAACTGGATCCTCAAATCTAAGAAGCAAACAGAACACCTAATTACCTCAATCCTAACAGGCCTTCCAGATATACAAGGCACATTATAGTGAAACTGTCAAAAATTAATGACAAAGAAAGAATTCTCAAGGCAGCCAGGAAAAATAAGATGGTAACCTACAAAGAAAAGTCCATTAGATTATCATCAGACTTCTCAGCAGAACCTCTACAAGCCTGGATGGAGTAGAATCAAACATTCAAACGATTGAAAGAGAGAAATTACCAGCCAAGAATTATATATCCAGTAGGTATCCTTTATGAAAGTGGAATAAAGACCTTTCCAGATATACAGAAGCTGAGAAAAATTTTCCAATGCAAAGCCTGCATTATAGGATATACCAAAAGAGGTTATTCTTTCTGAAACAAGACAAAAGTATACAAAACTATAAGTAGATCACTAACGGACAGACAGGAGCAAGAAATGATAACTCCTACACAGAATAGGGCACAACACACTTAAATATACCACAAAGGGTAAGAAGATAAAAACATACAAAAAGAACAAGAGAAGAAGATAATTTGCTATCGCAACTCAGAAATGCTCACAGCATAAACAGGGATTAGGCTGAACATAGAAAAAGAGAACTGAAAAGGGTGTTCACCCTCCTCGTTTGAGACGTTAACAGGCAAGGTAAAAAGCTAGAAGCTGAAAAATAAGGCTTCACTGTCTAGTCCTACTGTACCAGGGATCCTTGAGCTGTGAGTGACATAAGGAGGTGCTGAGGTCTGGGGCAGAATCCCAGGGCAGATGCAGGTAAGGACCACCAGGACCATGGGGTTTTATGGGCAGATGTGCCTGGGGCATCTTTAGAAATAGATAAATTACAACATTCAAGCCACACCTACCACAGAGCCTGGCCTGATGGAACTATGTACCTTTCAGGAGACAGTCTACTGCTTGAAATTTAACAGCTTGTACCCACGCCACAAGTGCTCCTACTGAAAGAGTATGAAAAAGGAGTGGAAGATCTCCCCTCCTTGATGCACAAGACCTCTCCCCAAATTGAATTGTTTTTACATAATAACCAGAAAGTTTCATAGTGTTCAAAGATGGCACTGCAATATCATCCAGGTGCACAATATTGGTGAATAAACTCAAGTGTTTCCATACAGAGTTGAAGAATGTCAGTCAGTCATATTGAGTACATAAAGCCCATCATGTGCCAAGCAATGTAGTTGCTCATCATCAAAAAAATGAACCCAAGTAAATAAACGCAATGAGACATGTGCCTCCGAAATGACAGGGAGACACAGGTTCTTGCTCTACCCAACCACATCACGTGTCTTGGGTAGAGCCTTCTCTACTCTAGGCCTTAGTTTTCTCATTTGTAACATGAGGTATTGGGATTATATAATCATTAAAATTTATTCCAGAACTTTCCTTTTGTGAATCAGGGTTTTGGTTTGTTTTGTATTTTTTATTTTTGTTTAGCTTTACCCACTCTTTCCTGCTATGAAATGTTCAGCACTACATCCAGGACCACAGTAAATGTCAGGAAAAGTTGACTTGATGTCTCGAAATGGTCCTGAGTTGATCATCGGGACCCTCAATGCTGGGGTGGAGAGAAGGAAAATCTTTCCTCTAGTTTAAGGAGAGTGAAGACACCATCTGGCTGCAGAATAAAGAATGTGATTCTAATTTCTTCCTTGTACTCCTCCCCCCTCTAGTCCAAAGTTGCCTGAGGTAGTCATGGACTTGGGAAAATAGTATTAGACGCTGAAATTATTTCAATTAAAACTATCAATAAGTCTGACTGTGAGGAATGTTTATTAAAAAGAACAATAATTCTGCAGTGTGCCTGAACTACAGTTTGTCTGCAAAGTGGCTGTTATGATACAGCTATATACACTTTATTACCTAGTAAAATCTGTGCCTTAAAACTCTTGGCAAGAGCCTGCATTGGGCTAATTCAGACTTGTTTTTTGCTTTGGCTGGCCCAGATAGAGAAGAATTAGTACCACTGAATAACGTATTAGGCACTTGCCTTTTGTCCACTGCTCCTTGTACCTACTACAAAACACTGTTCTAATGCTTTATCATATAAACACTGCTACTTGAACAAGTAAGCAACAGTTCACATTTTTTGTACATCTTAGCTAAAGATTCAAACTAAATTCTGGATCATTTGATTCTTAAAAGGTCCTTTTTTCTTTTGGGTTTTTTATTCTCTACCCTCTTTGATATACAAGTATATGTTTATACATCAGCACAAGAACAATTATTTAAAATTTGTTTTTTTTTTTCTGAATGGAGTTGTCTATTGAGTTCAAATGAACTACAGAGCAGTATTTCAACTTCTTACTGGTTTTGTAATTGGGAATCTTACATTTCTTTCCATTTTCTTTGAATTGTTAAGAAACTGTGCATGTTGTATTCTTTTAAATTTACAGAAAGTTCTGAAATTATAACATAATAGCTTTAAAAGGGTCCAAAGTGCCTCAAACGGGAATGAATTATAATGGAAAGTAGCAAGAAAGGCACTGAGCATTATTTGGAATGTAGTTTTGTTTCTATCTTGGTTTACCCTTCACCAATGGCTCCATTAGGGTATCACTCCATCAGTCTCTGCTAGAAAGCAAGTTTACATTCATCCACGCACAAACAGTCAGAGAAAAGCGGAGAGATCTACTCCTGGAGAGCTGTGGTTCCCTGGAGAAAACAGAAGCTTTCTGTTAAATGGTTTCTGATCCCACCAATGGTAGAAATGCCATATAGGACAGTTTCATTACTCTTTTCACAAAATACATGTCATGCCTCTTCCTTTTCCCCTTCTGTAAGCACTCCACTGAACATCGAGACAAATAGTCTTTTCTACATCAATAAGAAGGTATTTTATACCACAGGGTATGATGAAGTGAGGTGCTACTGAATTCTTCAGCCTTCCAAAAGCACATGCTGTTGCTCTTGATTATTAAAAAATGTAGCAGTAAAAGTAATATAATAGTAATAATCACTATTATGAAGTACTTACACTTATAAAGTACTTATTATATGCTCTACACTGTGCTAATGTTTGACATACATAAGCTCATTTCACATCCACACAAACGGTAGGAGGCAGTATCATCCTCACTTGATAGATGAGAAAATTAAGTCTTAGCAAATTTAATTAACTTCTGGAGATCACATAAGGAAACCAATTGGAACCAAGTCCAAGCCCAGTCTGATCCTAAGCTGGCACTTTTTGCCAGTCCAATATGCTGACAATAGTCAGAAGTCATCTTAGAAAACTGACAAATGTCTTGGAATTAATGTGATGAGGAAAATGCACTGCTGCTTAAATACCTTTCTGAAGAATTCCTCTCAAGAAGAAAACTGTCTTAATTAAGCATCCACCACAATAAAATAAAAAGTTATGATTTGGTAGGTGCTTACTATGTGCCACATATTTTTCTAAGTGTTCTACATGTATTAACTCATTTGATCCTCATTACCATTGCCATCTTACATAATTATAATGACTATAATGACCATCTTATAGGTAAAGAACCTGAGGCAGGTAGAAGTTAAGTAACACGAGGAAGGCACATAGCCAGGAAGTGTGGAGACTCAATTTAGAATCAGGTTGTTTGGGCTTAGAGCCCACCCTAACACAACACCATGATGCCTCTTCTCTGTGGTTACGGACATGTTGGCTTACGAAAATACAATTCTAGGGACAGAACCTGGGTGAGCAAAGACCAGACAATGAAAACAGCTAACCTCGCTCTACATAAGAAATTAACAGGAATTTGGGGATTTAGGAAAGGGAAAGAAGACAAAGAGGGACCCAGAATCATCATAGGAACCTGCCATTCAAGTCCAAATGATGAACAAGAAAAATATCAGAGGTGGGGATAGACATAGGACCATTCAAAAACATGTGTCATATTTTATTTTAAGCTGCTTGCTATGCTGCACTGACAAATCACCACCCCATGACACATAGAAGCTCAAGAAGGGGTACTTTGGGTACTAATGGAATTTGGATGGTGTCTGGCAGAGAGCTGCAGTATAGCAAAGGGCCAGTAGGCATGGGAGGTAAATTGCCACAAGTCAACAGAGATGCTTGGGGAAAATGGAGCCATCCAACTGCAATAGGAAGATAATTCAAGTGTTAAAAAGGGTAGTGATCATTTCTCAGCCTTTTGGCTTAAATCAAGTGTAAAAATGGTAGTGCAATGATCAAATGAACATTGAATATTTTAAAGGTTAATATAATAGGTGAAGACGGTATTAAAATTATGTTTAATGGAAGCAATCAATGTGCCTTTCAATAGATGACTGGATAAAGAAGCTGTGGTACATATACACAATGGAATATTACTCAGCTGTAAGAAAAGATGAAATACTGCTATTTGTAGCAAGATGGATGGCCTTTGAGAACATCATGCTAAACAAAATAAACCTGACAGAAAAAAACAACCATATGATTTTGCTCATATGTGGAATATAAAACTGAAAGCAACAAAGAAACAAAAACTCATAGACACAGTCAGTAGTTTAGTGGTTACCTGGGGGCGAGTAGGGAGGGGACGGAGAGGAGCGAGTGAGAAAGGAGCTAGGAGGAGTCAAATACATGGTGATGGAAAGAGAACTGACACTGGGTGGTGAACACATAATGCAACATATAGACGATGCACTGTAGAATTGTATGCCTGGAACCTATGTAATTCTTGTTAACCAATGTCACCGCAATAAGTCTAACAATAAAATTAAAAAGAAGAAAATTATGTTTTATTTTCCTGAGCTGAAGGTCTATGGTGTTTTTCAGTTGATAATAAAGTTTCACTCCTACAATTAGATCTATTCTGGAGTCATCTCTATCTTCACAGAGGTTGTAAATTTGAATAGTATCCATCACCAAAGGACATTCTCTGTAACTATGGGACTGGACATGAAGTTGTAACATTTTATCTATTGTGTTGATTCAAAGTGCCCAAAATTATTTAATTTCTTTAAAATATACCTTCAGTGTAGGTCAAACACTGTTCTAAGAACTTTATAAATATTAACTCATTTAATCCTCATAACAACTCTGAGATGAGTACTATTATTACCCCCATTTTACAGATGAGATGAGAAAAGTCATATACCTAGTAGGTAGTAAATGCATCATTGCAACCAGTAGACTGGCTTCAGAACCCATGCACGCAAACCACTACCCCATGCAGTCTGTCCTAAAGACAAAATTCTCTAAAGCAGTGGTTCTCAGCCTTCCTACTGCCGCGACCCTCTAATACAGTCCCTCATGTTGTGGTGACCCCCATAAAATTATTTTCGTTGCTACTTCATAACTGTCATTTTGCTACTGTTATGAATCATAATGTAAGTATCTGTTTTTTTCCGATGGTCTTAGGCGACCCCTGTGAGAGGGTCGTTCAACCCCCAAAGGGGTCGCAACCCACAGGTTGAGAACCACTGCTCTAGAGAGAGCACAGACCTAAGCATTGCATTACATGCACTAGTCATGCGACCAAACACTTACTGAGCCTAGGGTAGGCTGGGAATATAATCATGAAAAAGGCCCAGTCCCTCTGTTCAGCGTCTGTTCAATAGCAGAACAGACAATAACTCCAAATCAAAATCCACGTGAGAGGAGTGAAAAGTGAGTGTTAGCACACTGTGGGCAGACATCTCACTTCTTCTGGGGCAGAGATGCAACCGGCAGAGAATTCCCACAGAGGATAATGCTAGAGCTTCCATTTATGATAAGTGGCATTTGACGAGCTGGGCAAAGAAGGAAGTAACATAAGAGTGTATAGGGAACAACCAGTTGTTCAACTTGGCTGGAGATTAGGGGTCACTAGGAGGAATGGCAGGAGATGGGACTGGAGAGGTGGGATGTTTCAGGCTTTTGTCTAAGGAGGACTGTCCCCTAATAAACACTCAGAGAACAGCCATATTCTCAAAAAGCACATGTTCTGCTTAGATACAAATCAGATGTCAGAAATCCTAAAGTTAATGGGTCAGATGTCTCTGTGGATTGTTAAGGTGTTTCCCTGACCAAAGACCTTTGTTAAAATCTCCCTCTCCAAGTCCTGAGTCTTTGCCCAGGGGCTCAATTTTGAAATTGCAACACCCCCCACGTTCCTTCCCCGTGGAGCTGGCAAACAAATCTTATGAGTAAATTACACATTGATCCATGTAAGATGGTATTAAAATAATACCTTACAAAAGGGGTGACTACCTCAGGACTTCTGTCCCTCTGAAAACTACTGAACTCTATACCAAGAATAAAAATAAATCCCTAAATCCCAACACAATCATTTAGAAACACAGACCAACTTCTGTCACATAAAGACCCAAGCAGTGTTTCAGATGAGCGTGAATGCGTGTGTCTTCAAAATACCTCCGGCCATTGTGGGTTTTAACATATCTCCTCTAATGGTAATAGTCAAAACAATTCTACTTATTAATTAATTGTTTGATGTTTTTAAGCATAATGCCTGGAAGAGACTTTAAGCTATTATCATAATTTGACAAACCTAATTACACACACTCATACACACTTCATATATAAATACATATGTATGTTCAAATGAAAAGGCCGGGTTGGAACTGGAACCAATTGGGCATAAAATTAATTAATATGACTCTATGTTATTCTCCACTTAATGCAAATAGCTTTGCAATAACTTTTATTCTTGATGGTTTCCAACAGTCCTACAAAGAGATATAAAATCATTTCGCCACAAATATTGCAAATAGGGTAACATCAGCACCATGTCAGTGAGAGAGAGCTTCTAAGTCTCTCCCCATGAACTTACAGTTGGACAGTTGTATGTAATTCAACACACAAACACATCTGAGACATTGGGCAGAAACACATCTGAAGGTGGGCATACCCTAGCAAACAGCAGAGTCAGGACTGGGAAGGAGAAGGATGGAGAGAAGCCACAGCGCAGCCCTGTGCTCACCGCAGCCTCAGCAGACACAATAGTAGAGGAGGGCTGGAATGCAGTCCCCATTGGGTATCCCAGACCTGAGGGGCAATGACAGCACTCGGACCTGGGTAATTGGCACACACTGGGGTTAGGCCCAGGGTCAGGGGCAGAGAAATGGTGCAAAAAATTGCAGTATTCCAAACCCCTCCACATTAAACAACAAAGGATTCCAAAGACAGGGAAAACTCCACCTCATCCCCCTGTGGCCCACCAAGCAACAAGGGCCTCTCTCAGCAGATCACGAAATGAGCTGAATGAATGAATGAATGAATGAATGAATAAACAACTTTCCAGCCTACGCATTGCACCTAAGCCCAGGAGGAAAAGCAGAACGTCAGGCAAACTCATTGCCCCATTCCCAGCCTACTCATCCCCTATATACTGCAGCGCATCCTAATGGCAACAGCTAAGTCAATTTGGAGCAGTCCAAAAGGTTGCTTCTGACTGCAGGAAGGTGGCCGTTCCAATCCATGGGAGTGCTGCCCTGAGACAGAGTTAACCAGGTCGTGGAGGGGACACCCATCTCAGGGGAATATGAGGATTACGGAGCATTTTCCATTGGGGTGGTGGCACCACTCCCTAGAGATCCCAGAAGCCTCCGCAGTACAGGTAAAGAGCAAATGAAAACTTGCCCTCCTGTGCCACCTATTGGATAGCAGAAGAAAGACCTTTATTTATCAATGAAACTTCTTTAATGAGGCAGTTTTTATTTCCACAAGTGCCCAAGCATAAAAATAATCCATCAAGCACTATGAATAAGATAACAAGGGAATTCGGAAAGAAAATGAAAACTCTCCAGAAAAATACACTTAAAGACAGAGAAATACCTGTTTTAAATGACAGAGAATTTGATATTACAGTTCTGAAAAAATTCAACAACATACAAGGAAACTCAGAAAGGCAATTCAACAAACTCAGAAATGAAATCAATGAAAAAAAGGAGTATTTCGCCAAAGAGATTAAAATTATAAAAAAGAACCAAACAGAAATTCTAGAGCTGAAGAACTCGGTAAGAGATGTAGAATAAACTAACAGGCTTAGGAAATAGTACAGACCAGATGGAGAAAAGAATTAGGAACATAAAAGATAGAAATATAGAAATGATTCAGGTGGAAGAGGAGAGAGCATAGAGAGTAAAAATGAAATAACAGAATTCTACAAAACTATCTCACTCCATTAGGAAGAGCAATATAAGAATAATGGGTACACCAGAAGGTGAAGAGCAGAAGAGAACAGAGGGCCCATTCAAACAAAAAATTGATGAAAATTTTCCACACCTTTAGAAAGAATTGGATTTTCAGATACAAGAAACTAATGGAACACCTAATTATTGCAATGCCAAAAAGCCTGAAAGTGGAGCAGAGCTGAGAACATGAGCTTCACTTTTCAGACAACAGAAAAATAGTTCCCTAATTTTACTTCTGAGATGAGCTGAGTTTATTTATTGCTGCAATGCTAGAGTTAAAATTTTAGATGTTAAGTTGAAACCCTCTGTAGTTTTAAACATATACTTTAGCTAGAGCACTGTGATAGATTAACTATAGAATTCTTTTCTAGGGCTGGGTGCAACAGGCTTCCCTAGTCTTCCCTAGATTTCTCTAGAGGTTGAAACTTCCCCAAAATCTGGCTAAACCTTGAGTCAGAAAAGTCTGGTTTTGTACCACCTAGGCCCCAAAGTTGAAGAATTAGTCATATTTTTCTCCTTTATGCTCCCTCTGTCTCTTTTGAAAGTGTAAAAAAATTAGACAGTACTCTGTTAAGCCATTCCAGTGTGTAGAAGAAACCCTATGAGAACAGAAATGTTAATTCTGTAATCATTGCTCTAATTAGGTAAGTAGGAGTACATATATACCATATTTTTTCACATATAAGATGACCCCAGGTATAAGATAACCCCTACTTTTCTAATCTATCATTAAGAAATCAATATCAACAGGTTACTCCCATGTATAAGACAACTCCCAATTTTTGGTCTAACAATTTTAGACAAAGGTATCATCTTATACATGGAAAAATGTGGTACATATAAATAAAACAGGAGTTTTCTTAAGTTTCTCTATGACTTAAATTCAGTGACAATTTGAATTTGCTTATCAAGATTTTGTCCATCGGCTAAATTGAGACCCTTCAACAATCCCCAGCAGTGAGAGAAAACAGTCACTACCTATGACATTGTTGTACACTCATGTCTGAGGTCATGGATGGTGTGTCTCATCTGTGTTAGAGGGGTGGAACTGATTTGTTTAGTACTGCATGGTATCTGGTGCTCTCATTGTCCTGGTTTCCCATCCCCATTCATGTCCCCTTTTCACTAAGTGTTCTGCTCTAGGCTGATTCAAGGAAGGTACCCATCCCATTTTCTCAAGTGACATTGCTGATATGTATTTACCTAATAATATAAAAGAGGTTTTCTTCTTCTGTCCCTGAAAGGCACATCCTACTACTTTGAACTTCCAAGCATGTCTAGTCATCTTTTAAAATAAGTATAAAACAGTCTTCAGAAAAATGGGGATGGGTGTTTTTCTTGTGGAATGCCCTTATCTTGACTATCTGAATTTCAAGGGACTTTTATATATCCATATGTTCAAGAGTCACAGCTCTGCTATTTGTTCATTATTCAATGTACTGTAAATGAAGGCTTTTAAAATTAAAGTGAGATTTGCCCACACCCAAAAATTAATTAATTAAAAGATAAAAATCATATAATCATAACAATAAATGCAGAAAATGCATTTGACAAGATACAACATCCATTTATGATTAAAACAATAAAATAGGTAAAGAAGGAAAGTACCTCAGCATAACAAAAGTCATATGTGACAAACCCTCAGCTAATATTATATTAAATGGTGAAAAACTGAAATATTTTCCTCTAAGATCAGGAATAAGATAACAATGCTTATTCTTACCATAGTTATTCAACATAGTACTGGAATTCCTAGCCAGAGCAATCAGGCAAGAGAAATAAATTAAAGGCATCCAAATTAAGAATAAAGCAGTAAAACTGTCACTTTTTGCATATGACATAATTCTACATACAGAAAACCCTAAAGCGCCACCAAGAAACAATTAGAGACAATAAACAAATACAATAAAGTTGCAGGATACAAAATCAATGGACAAAAATCCATTGCATTCCTATATACTAACAATGCAATTTCAGAAAAATGCATTAAAAACAATTTCATTCGCCACTGCAACGAAAGGAATAAAATATCTAGGAATAAATATAACAAAGGATGTGAAGGGCCCATACACTGAAAACTACAAGATATTATTAAAAGAATTTGAAAAAGAAATGGAAAGATTTCATTTTCATGAATTGAAAGAAGATAATATAAATGGCCATATTATTTAAAGCAATTCTCATCAAAATCTCAATGGCATTTTCCAAAGAAATAGAACAAAAAAATCACCAAATTTATATAAAATCACAGAAGAATCTGAATAGCCAAAACAATCCCAAGAAAAAAAACAAAGAGGGAGTTATCACACTCCCTGACTTCAAGTTATACTACAAAGCTACAATAATCAAAACAATATGGTATTGGCAGAAAACCAGACATACAAAATTGAGAGCCCAGGAATAAACCCACACATATATGGGCAAATAATTTTTGACAAAGGAACCAAAAACATACAATGGAGAAAAGAAAGCCTCTTCCATAAATGGTGCCAGAAAATTTGGTAAGCTATATGCAAAAGAATGAAACTAGACTGCTATTTGTCACCATACACAAAACTTAACTCAAAATACATCAAAGATCTAACTATAAGACCTGAAACAATTAAATACATAGAAGAAAACATAGGTGCTAAACTTATGAACCTTGGTCTTGGAGAGGCTTTTGTGAATTTGACCCCAAAGGCAAGGAAAGTAAAAACAAAACTAAATGAATGGGACTATATCAAACTGAAAAACTTCTGCATAGCAGAAGAAACAATTAACAAAACAAAAAGGCAACCAATAAGAGAAGATAGTTTCAAATAATACTTCTGATAAGGAGCTAATATCCACAATATATAAAGAACTTATACAACTTAACAACAACAAATAATAACCCAATTAAAAACCTGGGGAGTTAATGATGCACTGTAGAATTGTATGCCTGAAACCGATGTAATCCTTGCTAACACATGTCACCCCAATAAGTCAAAAAATAATAATAATAAAATAATAATAATAAAATAAAAACCTGGGGAGAGGACCCAAACACTTCTCCCAAAAAGACATGCAGGTGATCAACAGATACATGAAAAGATGCTCAATTTCACTAGCAATTTGGGAATGTAAATCAAAACCACAAGGAGATACCACCTCACACCTCTTAGAGTGGCTATTAATAACCAGACAAACAATAACAAGTGTTGGAGAGGCTGTAGAAAATAAAGGAACCTCATGCACGTCTGGTGGGAATGAAAATTGGTATAGCCACTATAGAAAACAGTGAGTTTCCTCAGAAAAAATAAAACTACAGCTACCATATCATTCAGCAATCCCTCTTCTGGGTATCTACCTGAAAAATTGGAAAACGTTTATTTGTAAAAATATATGTACCCCCATGTTTATTGCAGCATTATTCACAGTAGTCAAGACACGGAAACAAGTCAGCTGTCCTTCAATGAGTAATTGGATAAAGGAGATGTGGTTCATATATACAATAAAATATTACTCGGCCATAAGAAAGGAGAATACTGCCATTTGTGGCATCATAGATCAATCTTGAGAGTATCATGCTAAGTGAAATAAATCAGATGGAATAGGACAAGATACAATTTCACGCATGTGGGATATAAAACAAAACAACAAATGAAGGAACAAAACAAACAAAAAATAATTTATATAGACAATAATATGGTGATTACCAGTGGGGAAGAGGGATGAGATAAGTTTAAAGAGAGTAAAGGGGGTCATGTATATGATGATGGAAGGAGATTAAATTTGGAGTGATTAGCACACAGTGCAGTATACAGATTATATATAATATTACACACTGGAAACATAGGTAATCTTATTAACTAATGTCACCCCAATAAACTTAACCTTAAAAGTTGGATAGATCTCACCATATAATTAATAAATTATTATTGTAAATAAAAGGTCTGTAGAGAATATGGGGTGGCTATGATTTTTGTGTGAAATGAAGCAGCATATTGAGGCAAAATCTGGGGAATTCAGGAGAGAAAAATTCTAATGAGGAGGGAAAAGAGAACATGTATTCCAACCCCTTTTTGTACAGATGAGGAAACAGAAGTCCAGAGAGAGTGGGTAGTTGACCCTCAGGCACAGTACCCGTGAGTGACCACCCTGGACTACGGTCACATTCTCTTGACATCTGGTTCAATGTTCTTTCCAAGTCTTTACTACTCCAACTAGGTAATACATACATAACCACAACGGGTTCACAGAAGAAAGCCTCAAAGGGCTTACAGTCACAGGATACAGCTCAAGTATCAAGTGCCCTTGAAGACTGGAAAGGAAATGCTATTTTATTTATATAACTTTTATACTATTCTAATATTTAAGAATAAAACAATACAAAAATAGTACGAATTTGAAATGTTTTCAGGAGACTTCAAAGAAAGGTGCTTGCAGAAACCTCTTTGGACCATCCCACAGACTGCCCAACAAGCACCATCCCACAGCTGCTTGTGGCAGAGACACAGAGGTGTTTGCTCCAGAAAATCAGGGTGTCCCAGGAAGGAGGAGTAAGCACTTCTCAGTCACACTCCCCCAGATGGGGTCTGACCATGCAGAGTCAAAGGAGCAGGCTGAGAAAGGGAAACCTTTGGTCAGAACTAATCCCAGGGCCTGGACCATCCCTCTCTAAAGGAAGGAAAAGGAATGAGGTGAACTCACAGGAGAAGTAGAAGTGGATGAGGAACCTTCGGAAGAGCTACAAAGCAACCTGTAAGTCTCTGGAAATACAGCACAGACTGTCAGAGTGCTGACATCCAGAAGTGCAGAAATTGTTTCTGATGCTCAAGTTATGGAGGCCTTGTGTTTGCTCCCAATGGCAAAGAAAGGCTCACTCCACCACTGGACCTGAACCAGCCATATGGCCAGACCCAAGGGAACACAGAACCCTATTATCACAGAGCCTCACAAGACTACAGTTTACAATGTAAGTGATGCAATTCCAGGACATGGTTGTCTCCCTATTCCCTAAGCAAGGAAGTCATGGTTCATGGTCATGGATCAAAGCCATTGTGGTCAGTTGGTACCTCTCGATCTAAGCTTCTAAGGCTCCTACTTCTACATTAACCATATCATGCTCTGTACTACAGCTTTTCTCTCCCTTGCAATTTCTCCCTGCTCTTAGCTTTAAAAAGAACTTCTATTTTCTCCTCTGGGCCCCTCCTGGCCTCCAGATTTTAGAGGCTGCATCTGTGAGTTTCTGTGTACTTCATCTTCCAATTTTGTTTCAAACGACAAATTCTGTCTTCATGATGGCTGCTCATAAGTGAATTGTCCTGTGCCTTAGATCACTGCTAGATCACATACAACAGAAACTTGGTAACTTGTCCTTTCTATTTTCATCAGTTGTATTTATCAGATTAAAAATTAAATCTCTTGACAACATCTTTGCCTAGAGGACATTCTTCCTTTTTTTCTGTAACTTTTCTCTTTACATGTAATTTTTTCTGTAATTTTTCTCTTTACATGTAACTTTGAAAAAGCACTCAATGTCTTTCCATACAATGTTAATGTGGATGTCTTTCCAAACGTACCTTAACTATGTTTGATATTTTTAATTCTATTAACTTATCAGTCATAGAACCTCAAATATCACCAATAAGGCAAATTATGATAGAACTGATAACTTTCAAGTCAATTTAATTAGTGGTATAATCACTAGGCTCAGATACACTGACAATAGAAGGCTGGAGTGAGATGCCAAACTAAAAACAGGCTAAATGAAAACCTGCTTATTACAGACTTTATCCTAAGTCCAGGATCCTAACAGCCAGGCACACCTTTTTTTTTTTTTTTTAATTCATTTTTATTGTTAGACTTATTGGGGTGACATCTGTTAGCAAGGATTACATAGGTTTCAGGCATACAATTCCACAGTGCATTGTCAACTTGATGCATAATAAGTTCACCTCAGGCACACCTTTTGACAGGAGACTGGGGTATTCTTCTGGAGAGAAGCGAAACGGCCCAGAGGGGAAAAAAAAAAAATGAAAGTTCCTGATCTCCAAGGCTTCTCTAAAAACAAGGTCTGCTTGTAACTTAATTACCCTACAGAGAAGACCACCTTATGTTTACCAAGTTTCCTATCAGAGCTTTTGTTCCTTGCATTTAAATGCAAATAAACAACCAACCATCATTAGAAGCTGAAGGGAAAATGCAGTATGAAGAAGAGATATCATAAAAACAAATAGAGAAGAAACACTTGGAGGAAATAGATAAACTACAAGGGGGTAATAAAGGAGAAACTTTAAAATTCATATGAAATGCCCTCAGTCAGTGACAAAAATGTAGTGCATTCATGAAATTTAAAAAAAAAGCTATTAAGAACAATAGCAATGAGGACAGAAGAAAAGGTTATCAAAAAATTTTTCAGGATGGAAAGAGGGGTCACATTAGGTGGTGAACTTATTATGCATCAAGTTGACAATGCACTGTGGAATTGTATGCCTGAAACCTATGTAATCCTTGCTAACAGATGTCACCCCAATAAGTCTAACAATAAAAATGAATTAAAAAAAAATTTTTTTCAAAGATAAAAGCAAAAAGAAAAACTCAGTAAAGGTTGGAATGTGATCTCAGTCAAGAAAATCACCAATGTAGAACAAAAATACAAAGAAAAGGAAAATAGGACATAAGTAAGAAAATTAGAGAATTAGCTCAAGAGATACAATACTGAAATAATACAAATTCCATTAAGAGACAACAGAGGAAAACAGAGAAGAGGAACTCTCAAAGATTTAATACCACCATGTTCCAAGTACAATGAGTGAAGACTCATACCAGGATTACAAATTGTAAATGTTTCCAGAAAGAAGAAAGTATGGCAGAATAAGGCAAAAATAAACCAGCTTAAGACAGGAGAACTAAGAAACATGGCATCTAACACAGAGAATCGGTGAAGAGAAGTCCCAGAACATCAGCTGTGCTTCAAGCCTAGAACTCAACCCAGACAGAGTGGAGCAGGAGGGGAGTGCTGAGGAGGAAGGCTGCCCAGAAAAACAGTGGGACTTGCAGGATGAATGGTGTGCTTGAGCATGTGGAAAATAATTAGTGGTAGACATTCACAGCTCTATTAAAGAATTTTGGAAATATATCAATAGGTACAGAGACAAAGCCAATAAAAATGAGATATTAACAATTCTAAGAATAATAAAAATAAACACAGAAGAGATCTCCTCATTTAATTATTGACTTTTTAAGTTTCATTATCCTGGAATGTTATACTCAAGCAGAAAAAAAAATTAACACAAGAAAGAAGACCTATCATAACATGTTTGGCTCATAGGGACTCAGCAACATATAACACTTATAATAGTCATAATAATGTAAACACTAAATATTTAACCAAAATTTGTGATATAACAACTTTAGGGAAATGGGTGAGGTAGCTAAATCCTTTTAGTACTACCTAATAGTTTATGTGCATGTTACTTTCATAAAAGTAAAAATTAATTGAACATGAATTTTGAAAAGCTATGGAAAATAGCATGGTGCTTTCTCAAAAAATGTAAAAATGAAATTACCATATGATCCATCAATTCCACTTCTGGGTATGTACCCAAAAGAACTAGAAGCAGGGTCTTCAGAGAGATATTTGTACACCTGTGTTCAGAGCAGCCTTGTTTGCAAATAGTCCAAAGGTAGAAACAATGCAAGTGTCCACCAAAGGATGAACGGATAAACAAAATGTGATATATTTATACAATAGAATATTTTTCAAATTCAAAAGGAAGGAAATTCTGACACATGCTACAACATGAATGACCTTGAAGATATTACACTACATGAAATACACTGGCCATAAAAAGACATATGTGATTTCACTTACATGAGGTACCCAGAATAGTGAAATTCATAGAGACAAAATAGAATGGTGGTTGCCAGAGCCCAAGGTAGTGGGAAATGGGGAGTTGTTTAATGAGTACAGAGTTTCAGTTTTGCAAAATGAAAAGAATTTTATAGATCAGTTGCACATTTGAATGTACACACAATACTGAACTGCATACTTAAAAACAGTTAAGATGGTAAATTTTATATTATATATCTTTAACCATGATTTTTTTAATTTTAATAATTAATGGAAAAGACACCATACTCAGTAAGTATCAGGTTTAAATTCAGAAATGAAATAAAATTAAAATATACATAAAAGGGATTTTATTACCCAGTGATTGAATTTAATTTTTTAAATTTTTTTTATTTTTCAATTATAATTGGCAAATATTATATTACTTTCAGGTGTACAACATATTAATTACACATATATATAACTTATGAAGTGATCACCTCAATAAATCTAGTACCCATCTGATACCATACATAGATACCACAATATTACTGGCTATATTCCTTATGCTATACTTTAGGTCCCCATGACTATTTTGTAACTATCAATTTGTACTTCTTAATCCCTTCACCTTTTTCACCCATTCCATCTGGCAATCATCAAAATATTCTCTGTATCTATGAGTTTGTTTGTTTTGTTTGTTCACTTACTTTGTCCTTTAGATTCCAGCTATAAGTGCAATCATTATGGCATTTGTCTTTCTCTGACTTATTCCACTCAGCACAATACCCTCTAGGTCCGTCTACGTTATTGCAAATGACAAGATGTTATTCTTTTTTATAGATGAGTAATATTCCATTGTATATATGTATGACCTTTTCTTTACCCATTTATCCATTGATGGACAGGTTGCCTCCATATCTTGGCTATTGTATATAATACTTGCAATGAACATATGGATGCGCATATCCTCTCGAAGTAGTGTTTTGGGTTTCTTCAGGTAAATACCCAGAAGTGGGATTATTGGGTCCTTCTTTGTCTCTTGTTAATAGCTTTTGTTTTAGAGTCTATTTTGCCCTGGTATGAGTATTGCTACCCCAGCTTTTGTTTGTTTGTTTGTTTCCATTTTCATAAAATATCTTTTGCCAACTTTTTACTTTTAGTCTGTGTTTCTTTCAGTCTAAAGTGAGTCTCTTGTAGGCAGTATGTGTAAGGGTCTTATTTTTCTATCCATTCAGCCACCCTATGTCTTGGGGCTGGAGCATTTAATTCATTTGCATTTAAAGTAATTGTTGATAGATACATAGTTATTGCCATTTTTATTATTCATTTTTTTTATCTTTTTTGTTTTCTTCTTGAAGAAATCCTCTAACATTTCTTACAATATGGGTTTGGTGGTGATGAACTCTTTCAGCTTTTTCTTGTCTGGGAAGCTCTTTATCTCTCAATTTTAAATGATAGCTTTTGCTGGGTACAATAATCTAGATTGTGGGTCCTTGCTTTTCATCACCTTGAATATTTTGTGCCAATTCTTTCTGGCTTACAAAGTTTCTGTTGAGAAATCAGCTGGATATCTTATGGGAGCTCTCACATAGGTAACTAACAGCTTTTCTCTTGCTGCTTTTAAGATTCTCTCTTGGTCTTTAACTTTTGCCATTTTAATTATGATGTGTCTTGGTGTGGGCCTCTTTGGATTTACCTTGTTTGGGACTCTCTGTGGTTTCTGGGCTTGTATATATCTATTTCCTTTTCCAAGTTAAGGAAGTTTTCTATCATTATTTGTTCAAATAAGGTTTCAGTTTCTTACTTTCTCTCTTCACCTTCTGGTACCCTTATGATGCAAATATTGGTATGCTTGCTGCTGTTTCAGAGGCTCCTTAAACTATCCTAAAACTATCCTAATTTTTTTAATTCTTTTTTTTTTTTTTTTGCTGGTTCTGATTGGGTGTTTTCCACTACTTTATTTTCCAAATTGCTTATTTGATCCTCTGCTTTATCTAATTTACTGCTGATTTCATCTAATGTATTCTTTATTTCACTTATTGTACTTTTCATTTCTGACTAGTTCTGATTTATGTTTTCTATCTCCATTTTTATTTTTCCTATCTGTTTGTTGACATTCTCACTAAGATCTCTGAGCATTCTTATAACTAGTGTTTAGAATTCTGTCTGGTAGATTGCTTGTCCTCATTTTGTTTAGTTCTTTTTCTGGAGCTTTATTCTGTTCTTAGAATAGGCTGCTTCCTTGTGTTTGTTTCTGTTTATTAGGTAGAGCTACTATTTCTCCCAGTCTTAGCCAAGTGGGTGTATGTTGTAGGTGTGCTGTGGGACCAAGTGGCACTATCATCCCTGTAACCTGAGCTGGGTGCTCCAAGTGTCCCTTACATGGGTTGTGTGTACCCTCCTGCTATAATTGAGCCTTGGTTGCTATTGGCATGTCAATGGAGGAATTGACTCTCAGGCTAATTGGTTGTGAGGACTGGCCATGACTGCAGTGGAGAAGCTATTGTGCAGGCAAGGCTTGATTCTATATAGCAGGAATCATTTTAGCAGGGCTCTGTCCAGTCTGCCCTTTAAGTATGTCATTTATGGAGGTGGTTGGATGATGCTCTGGTATGATCGGAAGCTGGTTATTGAGTGTACTGTTTCTGGGGCCTCACGAGAGTGGCTCTGCTGCTGGCCATGGTCAGCTGCTGCCTGTGCCTTGCGTAGGACTACTTGGTATGCACTACAAAGTGATCTGCAGATGGCTTAGAAAGAGGTACAGGGAATGCCAAGGCTAGATGCTGCTTGTTTGGAGTTTGTGAACCTTTGGGAGATTTTAGAAAAGTCCACAGCATAAGCGAAGACAGGCCATATGGAAAAGTTGCTGAAAGCTGCTTGAGTGGGCCACAAGTTGGGTGGAGCAGGATCTCAGGGAATCATCAGGGCTGGGTGAACAGTGTTCTCCCAGTTGATGGAGACTCAGATATGGTGCCTACCTGCACCTGTATGCTGGGTCATGGAAAGGCTCAGTAAAGGACTAATGGCTTCTTCCAGCACTTATGTCTGGGAGGAAGCTGCCCCTCCTGGCCTCATCCTGAAGCCAGACAATTTACTTTCTCTCTGTGTGTCCCTAATGTCTTTTGAGCTGCTGCCACAGTGCTGGAGCTCAGAGCAAGTTAAAACATCATTAAGTAAGTCCTGTGTGGGCCCTTTAAGAGAAATAACTGGGACTCCAGTAGTCCTTTGGAATCCTGGACTAATGAGCCTGGTGTGAGACCTGGACCCTCACTCCACAGAGAAGACCACTGGATCTGAGATAGCCCTCTTGAGTTTTAATCACCACATATGAGTGTGGGACCAGCCTGTTACACAGCTCTGCTCCTCTTTGCAGTCTTTAAGTGGTTTCCTCTGCATATTCTTATCATAAAACTGTTCAGCTAGACTTGAGGTGGTTCTCAATGATGATTGTTTTGTAGTTTAGTTGTAATATTAATGTGGTCATGGGAGGAGGCAACCACAGTGTTTACCTACTCTGCCATCTTTTTTTTTTTTTTGCTTTTTGGTATGTGGGTAGCTCCCTGACTGGGAATGGAACCCAGGCCGCAGCGCCGACAGCGCCAGCGCCGAAGCCTGAAGCCACTACACCACCAGGGAACTCCCTACTCTGCCATCTTTATCAGAAGCTGTCTCTAGTGATTGACTAAATTTTATTGATTATCATGAAATGTTATTCTCAACCTGAAAAATCTTTTGTTAAATAAATATGCTCCTGTTTACACAAAAGGAAAATAGTTAAGAAGGAAATGTTGCTGTGTTGTTGTTGTTGCTATTGTTACTTACTTTAGTGGTATATCTTCACGACGGCTATCATGTTTTAGTTTAAATCACTAGTAAAATGGCACAAATCCAGGCGGTCATCATATGAACAAATGTAACCAAAAAATCCAAATGTACCAAATATATATTAAATATAGAAAATTACCTCAGTTTCACTATAAATATAAAAACATAAATTAAAATATTTCTACTAAATAATAAATCTCCTTTCAAACCACACAGGTGTATATCCATGCCCATGAGTTCTACTTCATATCTATCCTGTTTATCATTTCAAAAAAGAGAAAGATCTGCAAATTTAACATGAGGTTTAATTCTATTTTATCTAGAGAAACCACCAAGAACTGCTAGTATGGCCCACTTGAATTTCAAATATTCATTAAGCACTTATAACATATGAGATACCATGCAAGGAAGGTGAGATCTAAAGAGCCTGCCCTCAAGAAACTCATCCCTGACCTTCTCACATATAATGAAGCATCCTCCCTTGGTGCCTGAAAGGAAAGGAGTGAGGGAAAGGCCATCCAACTGCCTAAAACATAGATGTAGCCTTACCACAGATTACCTTTATACATTCTTTTATAAAATATAATTGAGGTTATAGTTTTATTCCATTCTTGTCAAAAACTGGATAGCTTCCTCCTGCTTAAAAAGTTCTCAGGAGTTCCTTGATGGTGTAGTGGCTTAAGGCTTCAGCGCTGGCGCTGTCAGCGCTGCGGCCTGGGTTCAATTCCCAGCCGGGGAGCTACCCACATACCAAAAAGCAAAAAAAAAAAAAAACAGTTCTCAGTCTTACTCTCTTGGGAATTGTTTATTGTTCAGTGTTTTAATTTTTTTTAAATGACAGGTATATTTTAACCCTTTGGTTAAAAAAAGAAATGTAGCAACTGCCCCACCACCTCCACTTTACCCAGACTCACACTCTTAGGTCCAAGTTAGTTTTCAACTTTCAAGCCCCTGACTTAAAAAGCACCCACTTACAGAAATGGTTGAGCAGAATCCTCCACATTCACTCCCACTTTCCTCTGTAGAAAGAGTGAACAACAACTTAAACCATATCTTGTTGTCTTTACTAGCTAGACAGCCTTGATTAACTCATCATTTAACCATTCTAAGTATCAGCTTTCTAAAAAATGGGGATATAAGCATATTTTATAGGATTTCTGTGATTTTTTTAAGATAATATATATATGTAGCAATTCAACACAATGTCCAGCTCAAAGTTGGCACTTCGTAAATATCAATGCCCTTCCCTAGGGATACAGAGCTCTTAGCAGCTTGGCCTAAACTAACTCAGCTTCCAAAAGTCCCATGTCCTGGGATCAAAATCAGCCTAGAATTTACCGTTTCTAGAATAACAGGTTGACATGAGTAAGGTTTATACCTTCCCTGTAATCTAATCTCCATGCAGACCACCCTGAAGGGCAAAATAGTCAAACAACAGTGGCCAAGGGCTTATGGAAGAACTCTGACACAGTAGTACCCACTGCTCTAGCAGCATCTACACCATAGAATATTCAACAAAAGAAATCCTCCTGCCCATTCCATAAAATCTGTATATTTCACCCTCAACAAAGAGAAGTGAAGAAGCCCCCAAACCACAACTCAACCTCTTCAGGAGAAATGGCCTTGATTACATGCCACCCATTCTCTTCACAGTACCAAGGAACCCATATGACTCCTCTGAAAATCATTTCTCTAGTTTAGGGCAAATCTATTCACATGTCTCTATAGCCACATTGAACTTTGCCATTAACGAAAAGAATCACAGCACAACTATGTGCTCTCATGACAAAGACCCACAAATTTTATTGATGTAAAACAGTTTTACATCTACTCTGTTCTAAGCATATAATGCATATAATGCATATAATCTTTATAAATGATTAGGTAGGTAAGGTACTGTTATGATCCCCATTTTACAGAGGAGGAAACTGAGGCTGGGCATGTTTAAGTGCCAAACAGGCTGGTTTCAAATTCTTAGCAACCAAATCATGCTGTCTCCTCATATAGCTCAAGGGCCCAAATCAGAGTTGGTACATTCTAAATAGGTCTTTCTGGGTATATATCATTAACAGCAAATCTATAGGCTCAGATAGATAATATCCACTGTTTTGCTGCAGAATTAATATGGGTATATGAAACCTGCAAATTACAGTAGACAGTGACTGGGATGTGGAGTCAATTGACTTGGATCAAATCCCAGATCCACAAATTAACGTGTCACTGGCTTAGTTGATTAACTATTATATGTCTATGTTTCCACACCTATAAAACAGAGATCAAAACACCTATCTCATAGAATTACTGGGGGGAGTAAATGAGATAACTTAAGTAAACTACCTAGTAATGTGCTTCTCACAGAGTTTGTGTTCAATAGCTATAGCCTTTAAATTTAATGTTCTAATTATCTTGCTGTGTACGTCTTTATTTTTCTGTGAGAGACTAATTGAACAAATAAAAAACATCTAGCAGAAACCTGATAGTCAAAGAATAATTCAAACTCTAGAAATTATAAAACTAACAATTCAACTTAATATTTAAGAACATTTTCTTGTCATGACATAAATAAATTAAATGGTTATGGGCTTAAGGGCCATACACTTTAACTACACAGAGGCAGTTAAGGGGGGTGTTTTAAAATAAACTTGGCCTTTTAAAAAAATCAATCCTATATTACTAGAAATATCATTTTCTCGTTTCATTTTTCAAAATGTAAAAAAGAAAGAAAAGTATTATAGACAATATCTTACCAGTTCAATGTGCTCCTACAATACAGTTGCAACACTGGTCCCCTTTCCCTTTCTAGACCCTTGGTGGCACTGTGTTTCTCTGACCCCTTGAATTCAGAGTGGGCATGTGACTTGCTATGCGCACGGAAATGTAAATAGAAGTGATATGTGTCTCTTCCAAATAAAGCTTTAGTTACCGGGGTCTGATTCTGCAGAACTCCATTCACAATTCCTAGGCTTCACAGAAGCAATTACTGAGTTGCAATGTCCATCAGCCTGAGTTTCTGAGTGACTACGATAAGCAGAGTCCTCCTGCCAATTCTTACTGGTTATGTAGCATGTCCAAAAAGTAAACTCTTCTTACATTAAAGTACTAAAATTTAAGAGTTGTTGGTTACCATAGCTTCATCTAGCCTGTTGTAACAAAATAATACGATGACATAGAAAGAGTGAGTTAAGGCTACAACCCATCTCACTAATCTCACAGAATGGGGATTATCAACTCAACTACTAGATGGTAGAACAAAACAAATGTAATTGATGGGACCACTGGAATCTTACCCTTCAGTAATGTATTCTAAATTTAAGGGATTTCTGTTTCTTTTATGGTAAATACTATTAAAACCTACTTTCTAAACATCACTTGGCTTTTACAGGCTTGAGAAATTGTAAGACATATTAAAAAAACTTTAAGTATAAATATTTAATATTATTTAGGCATTAAGATTATCCATTCCTGTTAACACAGGCCTAAATTGTCTGGATAGACTGAAAAAACAACCTTTATCTTTTTGACTCTCCAGGCAGAAATAGTTATGGTGGCTTCCCACTGCTTGCCTACTTATCACAGTATCATAAAGAGTTAAAATTCTAAAATATACAGGAGCCTACTGAAGAGATAAGTAGCTATCAGGTCTTGACAAGCTGTAATGATCACAGAATAGGTCCCAGTCTGAAGATTCAAAGCAACCTTTCATAAGAAAAGCCCACCAGAGTGCTATAAAAGACAGAGTAAGTCATATCTACTCTCACCCCACAAAACAAAAGCATTTCCTATTTCCTAACCAAGTCCCATGTCTGCTGGCTCAGTCACACACTCTGCTGGAACTCTATAGGATAAACCATAATTGACCTGCCACAAAGTGCTACAGAGTTCAGCATGAAAATCAAAAACTCTCATTGAGCCTTTTAACAAAGCTAAAGTGAGGTATAAAATTCTGATCTGTGAACAGGCTTCCTTGATGTAATAGGTGCCTGGAAAAGTTGCACATAAACCTTAGACAGATAAATAGATAGATAGAGATCTACATTTAGATATAATGATAAAGATATGTTTATATATTTTAATTTCTAAAATATTTTATATATTCGTATATGTGGAGATATATTTTTACTAGCAAATTAAAGGAGTATCTAGAGTAAAATACTTTGTGTAATGACTAAACATATCTCAACATCTGTTATTAATCTTAGAATTTATACCATCTTTCCTATATTATAACTTTGCATAAATGCCCACAGCATCAGTACCCAAGTGGCGATACATTTAGCGCCGGTGGTACGTGCTTGGCCATTCAGGGGTACAGGCTGGGCTGTTCAGGGGTATGCAAAAAATCATCAGTAACAATGCAAAAACAAGTAAAGTAAAAAAATGTAAAACATTAGTTATGGAATAATATATGTTAAATTTGAATCACTGTTAATGGAGACACTTCAAAATTAGATCACACTAGTGAATGATGATTGGTGAGGGCATAGCTATGAACCCTTCCCCCAACTGCTCTTCTACTAGTCATTATGCACAGTTTCAGAACAAGTCATTTGCGACAGTTTCTAGAACTTCCCCAAATATATAAATACATCCATAGCCAGACTGATCAGTTTAGTCATTGACTGAGCAAAAGTAAGTGCATTGTCTTTAATCGTGATTCTTTCCAAGTAGGTTTTTTTATTTAATGTTAAATACTTGATCACCGTTATCAACATTTAACTGGCATGAATATTATAAAATTAAATCTGTGGTTTGTACTTTTAGTTTAGTAATTTTTCTCATTACCTCATTTTTACTACTTTACATTAAGATAGGCCCTGAACAAAAGTGTTAGTATATATAAACAGCTGTTTTAAAAACAGGAGGTATGATTTTTGGAAATGGGTTTAAAAGGGGTACACAAGTGGAAAAAGGTTGGGAACCACGGGTCTAGAGAACAATTATGTTAATAAAAACATGCAACTGCCTAAGTGTTTTTGAACAAACAGTCATGTCAAGTGAAAACCCGCAGGATCTTGAGACTGCTCTTTTTCCTCATTTGCTTTGATTCCCTCCCACCCCCCAGTCTGCTTTGATTTCTGCCTCTGGTGAATCAATAGATGAAGGGAACAGACCTTCAATTCCAAGTCAGAAGACCTGGCTTCCTGTCTGAGGTCTCATCTGGGCTCTGCCGTGGGCAGGTGCCCGTAGGCAAGTCCTTAAGCTCTCTGGGGCCGTTCCCTTATCAGCAGATGGGGTTTGGGGTGGAGTGGGGATCAATGATCCAGATACTCTCTAAGCCTGATTCTAGATGTAAAGTCTCCTAAACAATAAATGAGTAATTTAACTTCTACACTGCCTGCAGGTTAGCAAGAGGTAGATTGGAAGGCCAGAATGAGGCTGACTCTGTATAAATTGGAGGATTTCTGGGAGAGGTGAAGAAGAACGTGTTGTTCTTGTGGTAGCTGTCGTTTGTTGTCGTGAAGTATCCCTGTTTCACGCAGTTTTCACTGGACTCAAGTTTGCATTTTCTCTTTCACCTGGAGTCCCCTTACCGAGTGTGTGTAAACAGATAGTTTATGTTCCCAGGGCCCCCATGAGGCACAGCTCCTACCCTGGTCATCAGAGGAGATTGATTCGAATAAAAGGATGGAGATAAAAGATCAGAAAGAAAATAGACTCACCAATAATGTGTGTAAATGTGTCTTGTTTTCATGTTATCTATTACAAGTTAGAAATTGCAGTGGCCGGGCCTTTGTTTCTGTGATATTTTTATGTGCTTGTAGAGAATAAACAATGGAAGCAAACACTAAAGTAGGCTAAGTTAAGAGCGGTGGTGGTTAAGATCAGTAATAAATCTGCAGTGGCTGATAGAGAACCTTGATTCATCTTTGATTCATTTCTAATACCCTTGTTGATAGAAAATAGGAAAACACAAGCAGCTCAAACAAAATAAAACAGGTCAGAGGACAGGAACATGATGGAAGTCTTATACTGTGGAAGTCTGGTGGCTTATGAGAGCCTATTTATATAATCTGGTCTCATCTTTCACCACTTCCTAGCATCCTTGCAGCGGTTCTCAACCTGTGGGGCATGACCCCTTTTGGGGTGGAACAATCCTCTCACAGGGGTCGCCTAAGACCATCGGAAAACACATATCAGATATTTACATGATGATTCATAACAGGAGCAACATGACAGTTATGAAGTAGCAACGAAAACAATTTTATGGGGGTCACCCCAACACGAGGGACTGTATGAAAGGGTCGCGGCATTAGGAAGGTTGAGAACCACTGACTTAAGGGTCTCTGAATTTACCTCTTTCTCATCTCTCTTCGTTTTGCACATTGTTTTCTTTTGATCTGAAATACCATCTTCCTACCACTTCATTTCTGCCTAGGTTATTCCTACTTATTTTTCTGGCCTTCTTTCTCCAGGCAGTCCTCCATGACTCTATAAAGCTAAACTAGACCTTCTTCCCATGTGTCCCATCGACCTATTTTAAAATTGCCTGTGTGCTCATCTGTAGGACCCACGAGACTGCAGACATGTTGAAGGCTGTTACTGTGTCTTACTGTCCTTCTACACTCAGCATCTACAATGTACCTGGCACATACTAGGTGCTCAAAAAACATTAGTCAGTGAATGGCACGAGCCATTCTCTTGGTCTAATCATCAAAATCTTACAATAGATCTGCCAAAACATTCCTTTTTCTTTCTCCAGGGTAAAATCAAATAAGCAGGACAGCAAACCAATAATTTTGGCAAGAGTTCTATTCTCCTTGACTAATAGCACAGGTAACATTCCCAGACCCATGCCTGGCACAAACCAGACCCTTAAATTCCCTTCTTTTCCGTTCTTCCTCTTCACTTTATCTTCCCCTCACCTCCCTCTCCATATTGTTATTTACCAGGTATAAACTTTTTTTGTTGTTTTTTTGGGGGGTTTTTGTTTTATTTTTTGGTATGTAGGTAGCTCCCTGGCTGGGAATTGAACCCAGGCCGCAGCGCTGACAGCGCCAGCGCCGAAGCCTTAAGCCACTACACCATCAGGGAACTCCCGAACTTTTTTTTTTTTTTTTTTTTTTTTTGCTTTTTGATAGCTTTAAAGATAGCTGACAGACCGGATATTGTTCAAGATACTCTCCTACACAACACACAAAGACAGTTACTTGAAAGAACCAAAGACAAAGATGGTACCATATATGTGATGACTCTGAAAATAATATTGGTTAAAGTATTAAAAGTCCATCAGAGAAGGTAAAGACTGTGAGCTTTGTCATCAAAAAAATGTCCAGAATCAGACCATTTCTCACCCTTTGTTGCTACCACCAGCCCCTCTCTCCTGCACGACTACAACAGCCTCCTAACTTCTGACCTCCCTTCTTCTGTCCTTGCCCCTCATATCAAGGGAAGGTCTCATTTCAAGACAGCTGCCACTTGAACCTTCTAAAATATTGTCAGATCACCTCACTCTTCTACTCAAAACTCTCCAGTGCACTGCCCAATTCACTCAAGAGGAAACACCAAGTCCTTACATTGACTAAAGACCTTACGGTCTGCCCCCACCTGTACCCTACCACTCCATACTTACTTGCATCTTCACTCAAATGACACCTCAGTGAGGCTGTCCCTGGCCATCCTATCTAAAACAGAAACAGAAGTTGTTGCTTTTTTCAAATCCCCCTTCTTTGCTTTATTTTTAACACTTCTCATTAACATACCCCATGTTTTCTAATTACTCTTGTTTACTTTCTGTCCCCACTCACTAAGATTAATGTAAGCTCCACAAAATCTCTCCTTTCTGTTTGGATCTCTAATGTATAATATTTCCCACTCTTAGAAAAGTACCTGGCACAGAGTAGGTATGCAGTAGATACATATTGAATAAAAAAATAAAAGTGAAAATTGTTGCCATAATACTTGGAAATAAAATGACTTGAAGTTAACTAAAAATCTGCCACCAAGTCAGTATTTCTATTAATCAACAAATAATGTTTCAAGAATCAACTCTGGGTTTTGCAAGCATTCTACAAGTTTGTCATGAGAAAAACTATTAGAGTCATAGTGATAACAGCAGATAAATCTTTGCTGTTAATTATAGTTGACAGGAGAAAAACAGCCGAAACATAATTGGTTTTCAGTGTGTGGTTTCCATTCTCAGCTGGCCCTCCATCTTACTCAGTAAGCCAGTCATGCCAATCATGTCCATATTCTATTCTTTATAGCCTAATATGCTTATCAGTTTTCTCAAGCTTTCTACCCCAATCCTCATTTGCATAGAAGAGATGCTATTGGTATCTTCCTTTTCCATTTTCAAACGTAAACAGAGTCACAGCTGTTCATACCTCCCTGTATCCACACCCTTTGATTTTGCAATGTGAATTTTGAACTCTTTCCATCAAGAGGTAGAATCCATTTCGCTACCCCATAAATCTGAACTAATCTTGGGACTTGCTTTGTCTAATAAATTGAAGCAGCAGTGATGCTGTGCAAGTTCTGATCCTGGGCCTGAGCAGAATTGAGTACATTTCTGCTCCCTCTCTTGGCTAGCCTACTGGAGAATAGGATACCAGTGGAGCAGAGATGAGTCATCCCAGCCAAGGCCATCATAGATAATCCATCTCCCAATCACCCTGGGGGCAATAGCAGATACATAAGTAAACCTACAAAAGATCAGAAGAACTATACATCTGAGCCCAGCCAAAATTGCGGGGGCACAGAATCATGAGATAAATGGTGGTTGTTTTAAGCCACTAGGTTTTGGGTTGGTGTGTTACAAAAGCTAAATGATCAACTTATCTAAATCTTTCCCTTTGCTTATTATCTTCCTTTATGTCTCAAGTGATGAGTCAACTTCTCCAGAGCCTCATTTGTGTAAGCACATTCTGTTCTTTTTCCTGGGATACTTTCCCTGCCTGGTCTAGCTGGGAAGCTCATACTATGACTCAGCTCAATAACACCATGATAATCTCTTCTCTCACCACCTGCCTCCCACCCTCCTCTTTGAGCTCATAGCACATACACATGCCTCCACTGTAGCACTTATTTTGTGTCCAACTACCTCAGAAGACTACAATTCCTCAAAGAAGTTGAGCTTATGTTTTATTCACCTCTATAGTTCAGTACTTAACCTAGTCATAGAGGACATGCTCAATAAGTACTGGGTAAAAGAACATGAATGCTTTGACATCCCCCATTTCTGTCCCCACTTCTCCACTTCTACTACTTCTACTTCATGACAGCCTTTATCACAACTGAGCTGCATGATTTAAACAGAGGCCTTCCTTGTTCCCCAACCTCACCCAGTACTCCTGTGCCACATTGTAAATACCTTCAAAACAGGGTCATGATTATTTATACAGTGTTCTTCTCATAGAATATTTAGCTCTTTCAAGGCAGAAACCAAATACCCTTCATTTTTATACATCTAACACCCAGCCTAGTAACTTATTACTAATCCGTGGTTAATTATGAAACTTATTTTAATAGTTAAAAGAAGTCCTGTTACTGAAAATACTTTAATTCCACAATTAATAAGGTTCTGATAATAGTCAAGAGTGCTACCTAGGTTAAGTCATACCAGGGAGGAGAAAGAAACAACCCTGAACTTCTAGGGGTTTTTGTGAAGCAGTGATTACTGTCCTGTACGGTCCCACTCAACACCCTAAGTGAAATCTCTTCTACTATCTCATGTACTGAACTTTCCATACTCAAAAATCACAGGCACATTGGTATAAGGGTAATCACTCCATTAACTGTCCTCAAGATTTGTCAATTAGTCCGTTAACATCAATCTGCTCAGAGACTCTGCCCTTAATATTCAATGTCATACTAACTACTAGCTTGAAAACACAAAAAGAGGTTTATCAAATTCGTTAGATGGCCGAAAGCTGAAATAAAGACCTACTACCTGAAATCTATTTATTTCTTCATCAAATAATTATTGCATACATACCCACTATGCCAGGACACTGTTCTAGGTATCGAGATATGGCAGAAAACAAAAAAGCACAAGGTTTTTCTTTCATAGAGCTTTCGTCCTAAAGGCAGAAGATGGAGATTAAACAGATGAGCTAATACATGTAATGAATAAGAACTAATGCCTTGCCCTGTCACTAGTGTGACCAACACACCACATACTATAGTAGAAGGAGTTGGGTGTTGAAGCACTTCACATCCTGATATAAACTTTAAAAACAGAAATATCCTACCAAACCTTAGTCTTAAGAGAGAGAGAGAGAGAGAGAGAGAGAGAGAGACTGACCTTGAGTCTTTTCCCAAAAATTCCTGACTCAAGTAAACATGTTTATCCTTGACTTCGCAATGCCAGGATCTGCAGATAGTTAATGATCCCACAGCTATAATAATTACATGAGCACACTGCCATTGTTGCCCATGATAAACAGCTAACTGTTAATGGTAACCTTGTAGGGGGCTTTTTTCCTTTAATATTTGCTGTGTTCTTTACTTTGAGAGTCAATTCCGAAAGCTGGTTTTCCTTGCAAAACATTGCAGCAAGTAAAGACCCTTTTGCTTTCTTACTGCTATTCCCCTCTGAGTTTTTCTGGAGCTAAATAAGCTAAAGAACCTGAGAAATACACAACTCAGACCTCTTTCACCCAAGTTCGCCTTTCTCGGCTCCTGGAGTACAAAGCTGGGAATATGTAGGTTTTACTCTGGGTGACTCAACTTCTCTTTCTAACCATCTGTGCTTTGGTTTCGGTATTAAGCCTGGTACTTGGCCATGCCTGGTTCTGTTTCTACATGACTACTGTTTGACTCCCTCTGTCATTGGGAGTGATGCCAGGGGACAGGTTTCTAGTCTATGCTCTGACCATCTGGTTTCTGATGGGTCGCAGAAAATGAAGAATCTGATGTGTTCCTTATATTTTTTTTCTTTTTATGTATCTCTTGTCTTCAGAAATGACAATGTGTCCTGCCATTTGAACACTGGTCTCTTTGCCACCGAGTCATAAAACTATAGATTGGTCAGTCATTAGGTAGTCTCAACCACAGTGCTGAGAACTCACTCATGTCACATCCTGGAACACTGATCACACATTCTTATTTCCAAGTATCATTAAATCTTCATGCTGTTTGGCTTGTCAACTATAAGGTCAAACCATTCAAAATAAAAAGAAAGAGGAGAGAGAAAGAAAAGTTTTGTGCAGCCCTGAAACAGAGAGTCATGCTTGGATCAAGGACACAATGAGAGAGCTTTTGATATGAATTGTGTCCCTCCTCTTCATGACCTGAGCTGCTGCAACTGATTGGTGAGTTCTCGCTGAGACCCAACAAATTTGTATTTACTCTTTACTCACAACTGAGGCTGCTGTTCTGTGTGTCTGTGCCCCTTCCCCTTCCCTCAGAAAAAAAAAAGTAATTAACCTTTAACAATGGAGCAGGACAGACTGTAGGGGAATAGGGTGGAAACAGAGAGGTCTGGTAGACGTGAATGCATTAGTGCAGGCCAGAGATGACAGTAGCTTAGACTAGAGTGATAAGGGCAACTTCATGAGAAGTAACTGCAGTCAATACGTTTTAAAGGCTAAGGTGAAACTTAGCAGATGAATGAATAGGAGGTGAGAGAAGAAGTAAGGAAATTAAAATTATCTTGACTGTTCAAAAAAAAATAACATGTAATAAAATATGTAAATGCAGCGCTTGGGCTTAAAAATTCAACTGTAAAAATATAGGAAAAGGGAAAACTGGCCTTAACAGTCGTCTGTGAGAAAATGAGCACAGGGTCTTAGTGGAACTTAAGTTCAGTGTGATTCACCTTACATTACAATCAGAAGAGCCTACCACTTCAAGTCTAGTAACTGAAGCACCTAATGCCTGAGTCGAGGGAGATGTTGCTTTCAGTATATCCCACACTACTCAGCTCATATCTAAAATTCCTACTAATGCTACATAAAATTCACAAGTCTTTAAATCCATCTCCTAAGATAAGCAACATGTATTTGCAGCGGTCCCAACGTGTGTTTGGTACACTCCTCCACCCACGTAGAAGGAATCACTGAGACAGTCTACACTTTAAAATACCAAATTATAAACCACAGTCCCATCTACTGTGTTTTAAGTACCTCACTAGCATGCTTTACACACATGATTGCTGGGCTTGCTCTGTGAATCTTTCCTAACACAGGAAGGAGCCATGTCTGTATCCACACTGAGCACCTGGTTTGCCTTTGGAGCTTCTTTTTGTGGATAGGCACAGAGGTCAGCAGAAGAGGGGCATTACCCCATGTACCTGTGTATGTGTATGCACATGTGTAAGAGAGAGAGAGAGAGAGATGCAGGAACAAGATAAATAAATACAAGAGCAGTCAACCAAGTCAAAAGACTTCAGTTCTGGGAGAGTTTCAAGCTTCAACTTTCTACACGACCTCAGGCAAGCGTCCTTCTCTGTATGACAGTGTCCTAAGCTGTAATGGAGCGAATAATGGCCACCTCCATGCTTGCTGAAGAGAAGCTATCAAGACAAATGGGGTGTCCTACAACCAACAGCCACCTACGGAGCAGTCCTGGAGTACAAGACAGTGTAATTAAGCCCTTAGGAGAAAAATATGCTCTGAGTTCTCCAGAGAGAAAAATACAAGAGGAAAAGTAAATGAGAAAGTGAAAAAGGACACTGGACAGGAACAAAAGTCCCTCCCTAGGAGCTAGTTTAAGAAGTGTATCTTTCTAGAAACATCCATCGAGTGTACCAGAGCTTTTAAAACCCACCAGCCAGTAATGAAGTGCTAGAGAGGTCACTGCCAAAGATGAATGAAGTATTCGTCAGACAGCAGAAATGGATGGTCTGTGTAACAAGAACGGATGGTTCTCCTAGGACAGTCTCTCCCCTGTCCTTCACACCACGTCTATAATGCTGTGTGTAATGTTGTGGGACAAAGATCAAAGAAAGAAATTATAATCTCCCGGGGAGCACATGAAGACTATTACATCGTTGGGGGGCAGGGAGAGTTCCTTAGGCAGCTTCAGGTAAATCAGTTTTAATTCTCAGTTACCCGGACACCCATTACGGACCATTCCAGGCAACATCTCGCCAACTGAAAAACACTTTCTTTCGTCTCTTTTTCTCCAGACTGTGGGCATCTAATTCCCACATAAGAAGAAAGAGCCTTAAAACATAAGAACCCAGAAGACTAAAACCAGTTTCTTTCAAGCAATTCTAAGCTAGATTTACTAAAAATTGTTTGGTTCACTGGTTTTATACTGAAAGGTTTGGCTGGCTGAAAACTACACTATTTTATAATACAACTAAAAGGAACACAGGAGTTCAGAGTCTGGCAGAACAATGCAGGGCTCTGCATTTTCATTTTAAAGCAAGATTACTTGTCTTTTTTAAGACAGAGATTTTATTTCTAAGTGGCTGGACATGACCTTTACAAGTGTGTGGTTTCCATCTGCAGCTAAAAATGTGTCATGCCTGCTTCTCATTCTCTTGTTTCTATTAATCCCTTTTTCTCTTTACAAACTACATAACCAATAGGGACGTGTCCATAGCCCTTCTAACTGATTTCTATTATTCTGCATTATAGCCCTTGGTCCAATTCCCTGCTTCCCACTGGATATTAAATATTTAGACAGTGAGTCTAAGCTGTTCTAGCCCTCCACTGTCAGGGTGACTATCCTATAGTTGTGTAATCAATTAGCCTGGCATCTGATCTCTGTTTCAAATGTCTTCTTAGAAGAAATTTAATTATGATTAATATCTTTTCATGACTTTGAAATTATATAGGCATGATTCCTTACTCAGTCATGCTTGTTAAAAATCATAAATCAATTTATTTTATTCCCTCTAGATGTGTGGAGACCTTTCTAATTCTGGCTGAATTTTTACAATGTAAAATGTCCAGTAGACATTAGATAAATACACTTTTTCTTTTTTCTTTCGCTGGGAAACTCTTTCAGTAAGATCTCTGTGGTTGGGAGATTTGGGTTGGTTTCAAAGGAAGCCATACAAATACAATTTCAAAAAAGCATTCTGAAATTATATCAAAAAGCAAGATATCTTCACACAAGAAAAAATTTAGAATGCAAGTATTTTCTACTTTGAGCAAGAAACATATTTCTGGAAAAACTGCAGTAAATCAAAATTTTTATACATTAAATATTTTAAATAAATTCAGAAAAGTGGTTATTAATAGATGTAATTCTTTGTGAAAGTGGCACAAAGAATTGACTCCTTCTATGAAGTACAGGAGTCCTTTCTAATAAAAATACATACCTTTCCCTTTAATGGTTTTAAATTTGGATTTTGAAGGGCAGTCCCCCCCACCATCCCCACGGGGTCACCCATGGGAAGAGATGACCTTCTCTTGCCCCTCCCTGGGGCATGGAGGGTGGAATCGCGCCCCTGGGGTCCCCAATAACTCTCTGTATACCTGTATAAATAAATGAGATTTTCATGGCTCCCCTTTCCCCATGTCCTTAAAAAAATAAAAATAAATTTGGATTTTTGTGCCCAGCTTTTCAAAAGTGGGGCACACTTACAGATGGATTTTGAAAGTACTTGGAATATCTGTCCTGTCTTAGCAAAAGCTTTTCATGACCCACAATTTAACCACAATATCCCAACAGCAAACCTTAATCTTTACCATGCTACCTGCACATGTATTCCTGCAGCAGACACTCATTCTTAAAAAGACTTCTCCAAAACCTGGAAATAAGGCCAAAAAATTACATGTCCTTTCAATGTCATAAGTGGGGCCTTGTCGAACAGGTCCACACAGAGATTATTTCATTTCCTAGGGGAATGTGCCTATGTTACATTACTATACTACTGATTAGGGCCCACATTCTGTGATGTTACATGGTAATGATATATATTTTTGTATAATAGAAATGTCAATGATTTTATCCATTCAAGAAACTAACACCACAAGTTACTGTTGAGTTATCACCAACCAGTTTTATCTTTAACCTCGCAAACTTTTTTCAGCAAATTATTGCTCAAATTCTCCTATGGACCACTCTACTTATCCTTCTGGTAGCTTCATCAGTAAGTTAAATAAATATTTGACACATGCTCTTTATCTGTAGAGGAGTCATGTTTTAATTTCTTTGAAAATTATACCTTGACTCCCGCCCCTACTTCCTTTCCAAGCCTCCTTTGTAGTCAGAGATAGCCATGTAACACAGTGACTGTCAATAGGGTACAAGTAGAAGTCCCATTGGAGTCTGCAAAAAGTTTTCACTTCCCTAATAAAGAAGACAGTTGTAGCTGTCACCACCCCTTCCTGCTCCTTTCTGCCTTGATTGCCAACATGATTTCTGGAGTGCGGGCCACCAACCTTGCTCCCAAGGAGCAGTAAGAGCAAAGGAAAGGCTACGACACCATGAGAAATGCCAGCCCTGACATCATTGAGCCCATGAATCAAAAGGAGCTGCCATCAACCTCTAAATTTCTCATGTGAGAAAAATAAACTCTCATTTATTCAAGCCAGAGTTAATCAGGTTTTTTTTTTCTTGCCTTCAACCAAACACATTTTTAGTTTATACAGTTCCTTCGCCTCTTTCATGCTCCCTATTTTGTAAGGTTCCTCGTTTTCAACCAGAAAAAGCAAGTTCCACTCAGTCTAAAGCTGGCACTACATAAGAGCCTACTTTTCAAAGAAATCATGAAGGTTTAGCAATGCTTTATAACAGTTTCGAAAAACAAATTGATACTGTCTTCATGTGTAATGAAAACAAGTAATGAGCTGCTTCAAGCATTCACTCCTCAACCCTCCCCCACCAGCTCC
This sequence comes from Lyroderma lyra, assembly GCA_004026885.1. Lineage (NCBI taxonomy): Eukaryota > Metazoa > Chordata > Mammalia > Chiroptera > Megadermatidae > Lyroderma > Lyroderma lyra. Next base: position 98,873 of record PVJL010001572.1, on the reverse strand, counting down.
CACAGGACCCCTGCCAAACACCAAAGTTGGTGAATACTAAATAAAGGAGACTGCCTCCTTCCAAGGTCAGTTCTTCCTAAGAGTTTAAGGACCAGAAGAGTTTGCCAGTACAGGGACAGCAAACAGGAGTGACCCCAGTGCCCCTGCAAAGCCTGGGGCTCATGCCATCTCTTCTCACTCTCCAAGACTGACCTGACCTGAGACCTGGCCTTTGTGTCTTCCCTAGTTCACATCACCAGAGAGTGGAACCCCAAAGGAACATGGGCTCGCAAGCAAAAATAACAAGACCCTGAGGAGTGCTAAATGCATAACTCAACTCAACTCAAACCTGCTGACCTGATCTTGGCTTTCTTCTCACACTTTGATGCCTAAAAATTTTTTTTTCCTGGTTATGTGCTCAAGGCGTTTTCCTGGCTTCTCATCAAAAGAATTCCAATTCTTTTTAATGCATCTCTTCTAAATAAGGAACATTTGCATTATATGTATCCAATAAAAAGACTAACTCAGCCTACAGATATGAGATCTGAGCCAGTCTGCCCTCTGCCATGTATCATAAAAGAATGAGAGAAAGATCTTTAAAAAGATGGAAGGGATGAAGGAAGACAAAATATAAGCAGAATGGTTCCCTAGGTGGAAACATTCCTTATTCCCTTTTAGTACTCTCAGTCTTAAAAAATAATAATAAAAAGCCAAATCTCTTCCATGCAAGAGCTCCATATTAGGGGAGACAAAATGGACCTATAGTATTTGTCAATTTGTCTTGATTTCCCTGAAGATTCTGATGGCCCTCAATAATCCCCACTAAGACAGGCCCTGTAGAACTATCTCAGGATACTACATAAGACTATTATATGGACTTCTAATATTTCTTTTGTCTCCTAAAATGATTATGGTTAAGTCTTCTTTTCCTTTCTTCCTTTCCTTCTGTTGACTCAAAGATCTCATTAGTCACTGCCATTTACATGTATCCAATTATATGTATCTTACTTTTCCAAACCCCACCTATCTTCATCCTTCTAATTCTTGAATTTCTTTCTTCCTGACTTTCTGCCACACGTGTAGAAAATCTGAGTGACAAAGAATGGGTGGATGGGAGCAAGTGGGAAAAGAAAATGACCCAAATATTAGAGAAGTAATCACATAATAACATGAAACTTGCCTGAGACAAGCCTTCAGAGTCTTCAGGCACAGTCAGCTTACCTGTAAATTGAAAGCAGATTTGCCTAAAGTCTGGTCAACTTGGCATTTGAGCTTGGATAGCCCAAGCTGGCCACCACTGTAGAGACCCTGTGGGAAATGTCACCTCACAATGGCTTCATCTTCTCTTGTAAAGTTACCTCCCCAAATTGGGTTTCATAAGTCACTTTTTAATTACCTTCTGATCTGAGGAACCAAACCCATGAATGGACCTCATAGAATCTTAATTAATAGAGGAGAGATGAAAATTTATCTTTGCAACTATTCCTTTGCTCCAGAAAAAGCAAGAGCATAGAGGGATGCAGCTTTTCTGATGAGTCCCCTTCCATAACAGTGAGAGTGTCTGGTGCTGAGGAGACCTTGGGTGAAGTAACCAGATTACCTGCTCCTCCTAACATAGGTCTTCAAAAGGGCTCCCATTTAAGGGAGCACAAAGAACATTAGACACATTTTCTCAAAATTGAAAACAGGGATTTAAAGTTCTCTTTTTTAAGTTTCTTCATTGTACTTTTCTATATTGGTATGGGGGTGTGTAAATATATATATTTTTTTTTACCTAAACAAATAAGATCTTTATTCTAAAAGTGACTACAAAACACATCCCAGAGTCAAACTGAACTGCTGCCTGGGTTCTCTGCCATTTTGACGGTTCGCATTAGTACTGATTCCCTCCGTTAAGTGGGTAAATGAAGTCAAGGCTACTTCTGACAATGACCCCAACCCTAACCCTCTCAAGGCTTCTTATTGTTTCAGGAAGCTATGAAGCTTTGGGGAAATAGATTCTGTGTAAGCAAAAAAGCAAAACCCTCTTACAAGGATAATTATTTTGTCCAACTCCCATTTTGCACAAGTCTTTCTCAGAATTGACATTTCCCTGAGAATGGCAGTCTTCGGCTCAATGTCAAGTACAGCAGAGCCTTCCATTTTCCTTAAAGCACAAGGGTTTCAAATATATTTTACCATTCTAACAGCAGTGACAAATGGGACTTGAATTCAAATGGATTACAGATGGGCTTTCTGAACCACATAAAATTCCATGCAAATAGAGAACCACCAACATTTTTTTTTTTGAAATGTCAGAAATACTCACAGGGTTTTTTGACATTTGTTTTAAAAAGCAAAAAACAATTACCACCTCCCCTTTCTTCATTACCTTTTTCATTGACTAATGGCAATACAGTGATACACAAGGCACAGCAAGAGGGGCCAGGGGAGAAAACAAAGTCATGAAACCAAGAGGTTCCTTGGACAGAAGGCAGTGCCAAGTCTACGGAATGATCAGCAAATGGCTCAGACTTACTGCTGGTCTGAGGAATGGATAAACAGATGTCCACAAACTTTTCCTGCAAAGGGCCAGATAATAAATATTTCAGGCTTTGTGGGTGAGGGTGTCTCTGCTGCAACAGTTCGATTCTGCCTTTGTATCATGAAGGCAGCCATAACACTGTGTAAATGAGTGGCATGGCTCTGTCCAATTAAAAACTTTTTACAAAAATAGGAAGGTGCCAGGGGTTCCCTGGTGGTGTAGTGGCTAAGGCTTCAGTGCTCTCAACTCTGTGGCCTGGGTTCGATTCCCAGTCAGGGAGCCACCCCATCCCCCCCCCCCAAAAAAAAATAAGAAGGTGCCTAGATTTGCCCCCACAGACCAGATTTGCAGATGCCTGGATTATGGTGTGACTGTAATTTTTTTTTTAATGACTGGGAAGGAAAGGGTGGTGAATTCACAAAACATCATTCCCCAGAAGCTTCTACTAGCAACGTAGCTGGGGCAGGCTGAAAGGTCTCCTGGCCCACAATATGACTTGTGACCCTCTGGCAGGCAGGGTTGCTGCTGAAATTGTACCCTGAGGAAAACCACAACAGAGGAAGAAATAGCCTTCGGAGCCACTCACCTCCCACCTCACACCCAGGTGCTCAGAACCCTCTGCATCATCTTCCCCTCCCCCCAACAATACACATCCACATACATCTACACCAATTAACCTACAGTTTCCCCCTCTCCCTACACACCCTCACCTTGCTACCATTGGAACGTTATTAGCCAAATTAATTCCACTATAGTGTTAAAAAATAGCTGCATGTCTTTTATAATACCTCTCTGTGGTTTAAGAATATTTATAAAGAGAATCTGGGGTGAGCAATTCCTTTAGCAAATGAAAGATCCTATATTGGGGAGGAAGATAAACAAATGTTTTTAGACTTTTTTTTTAGTCATGGAGCCCTCTGCTTCTAAAAACATGGTACATTGATGACTGCCAATTCTTTCCTTGGAAAAAAGAGACCCTAACTACAGATCGTGATGACAAAAATTTTGAATTTTTATTTTAACTGAAGGCTTTGTTCTGATATTCAGATGTCCAGAGCATTAAGAAATGTAGAACAAATTATATGCTGCACACATATCTTCAACCACTTCTCCCTTTTTGTGAAGGAATATAACACAAGACAACATTGTACATTGCAAATATGGAAACTTGTTACTGCTCTGAGATTGTGCTGCTTGTGGACACAAAGGGAAAGAGCGAGCTTCCTCAGTGGCCCCTGGCCCATTGGGGGCCGCCCCCAGGGAGCTCTGCTGGCCTTGTAGATCCCTCTCCTACTTCTGCTGGAGGGAGTATTCACCTCTGTGCATTAAGCTGTCCTTTGCAGAATTCAGCTTGAGCCAAGAAATAGCCAGACAGTTTCTTTGCAACAATAGTGTCCATGATCTTAAAAAATAAAATAAAAAGTCAAAGCCACTGCACATGGCCTCTAAGTTACAAAATCAAGATTGAGGCAGGCCTGTGACTGCCAGTTCCCAGACCCACAGCCCCTACACTCTATCCTGCTCAGCCCAACATTATTCTTTAAATATACAAGTTGCATCTTTTTAAAATGTGTAGCCTTTAGCTGGCCACATTTATTCAGAAGAAGGAATTCTAAGCCGATGGCTTCAGTCACTTCAATCGCAGTGACTTCAGAGGCAGCTGAAAAGGATGTGCTTCTAGGACCCTCTTTCCTAGTAACTGTAACGAAAGCTTCAAAGTTTGGGCTAATAAAATCCTCACTAAAAACTCTCTCTCTGCCCTTACCTGAAGCTCTGTGAAGTGGTTATGAAGCCTTGTGCAAAGCCTTTTCACAGAACCATTTATTTTAGCTAAAAGGGTGGAGGTAGTTTTCCATTTCAAACCATGTGAGAGCAATAAGTAAGCCACTATCAGCAATAGGAATTAGATTACTGGTGTCTCTGGCCAAGCCCTGAAAATGGGGAGCAGGCTGAGGTCAAACAGTATCCCTCAATAAAGCATGATAATCTATGCCACAGGCAAGAGGATCGTTTTCTAATTAAACTTTCCTTTACCTCCCAGGAGAAGTCCTGCCCAATCAAGAACCCCAGGATCAAGTGAGTAGAATGGCTCTGAGAGATAGAATTGCAAAGACAAACAACCATGCATGGAAGCTTTGGCTCCTTGGAGGAAATCCCATGGGAAGGCCCAGGTGGGCAGGCCCAAGAGGAGGCCACGTGGGTCTCCTAGGAGAGAGAGGCACATGCACCCAAGGGCACCTCTGCGGTCCCAGCAGCTGCCTCACCCAGCCTCAGCCCTGTTGTGGCTGCCCAAGTATAAGGCGGTGTACACAGAGCATTTAAAAGTACAAATGAACACTGTTATTGCTGGAATTCAAGGGAGGGACTAAAATGAGGATGAAGGGAACATGAGGGACCCAGAGGTCAGGGCTGCAGGCTGAGCACTGGTGTGGCCAAGAGCTGGAGCAAGCCAGGCAGCCCACGCGGCAGGTAGGATTTCTCCTTGACCCCAACCTGTCTCCCTGTCATCGTGTATTTTAACGTCTCCTTGCCCCAGGCCCTCAGTGTCTTGGTGCAGTTTCCTTCTGAGCCTGTCTTCTCCCTAAGCAAGACCCCAAACCCAGAAGCTTTTCCCCATCTCTATCAGAACATAGTCTCTGAAGATATATTTCTCCCAGGACTTTGCTCTCAGCAATTCTTTTCTGATCAGCTAACCTGTTAATAGGTGATAATGAGGATAACTTTCTCTTGTGAGATATTTGCATATTTACTGTCTTCCAGAATCAATGCCTGAACCAAAAACTGGCTCAAATGCTCAAATTACAAGCACCTACTCAGACTAAAATAAGAGAGAACTGGCACAGTCGCCTACTGTAACCAAAACTCACAGGTTAGACGTGAAGCTGGGGCAGGTCTTTATGTCACCTGAACATCGCTGAGCCTTGTTTCTTTTCAGTAGCTAAAGAACAGCAGAACTTCATGGAATCTTGCAATTGAAGCTTCATGAGCTAAAGGTGGGTGGGATAGGTGTATTTTGAAGGCAACACCAGAAGGAATGAAGTGACCCCATTTGCTCCAATCCATGTCTGGTGTTCCAAGTCACACTTCTACTTGGAAAGCGTGGAAACTTTCCATGATTCAAAACTAGCACAGAATTACAGGAGCAGGGAGGTAGGGCAAGTTACTCAGGACGCTTCAATGAGTTCCAGTGCTAATTTTATAAATTCTGAGGTTATTCTTTATGATACATATACATCTATTTTTTTTCTCATTTTTTTTCCTTTTGGTTCTGGAAAAGTGAGTGTTCTCTGTGGTTTGGTGGATAACTTGATGAGGAAAGACCCATATTACTTAGTCAGAAAGTTAGAAAGAAAGTCAGAGCTAAAGTAAGAAAGTCCACAAACTTATCTTTGATTCAGAAAGATCTTGACTGGAGCAGTGGTCGCATAAGGTACTCTGAGACATGTTTACTTACTGAGAGAAAGGAGCCAGGATGAGGGAGGTGCGTGGGTGGGTGGACCCAAGGAAGGGAGGGAGGGCAGATAACAAACAATGGAGGTAAGAACAGACTCAGCATCTTCAGCAGACCACACAGGCTGTGGAGTGAGGATGAGATGACAGGATAGCTAACGTATGTCCTCCTACTACCAAGACAAATTCTCTCTTAATATCAAAAATACCTATAACTAAAGGAGCCCCAAAAGTCTCTCCCATACTACATGAGATCCGAACATAATAATGTAATTGTTAAAATTGTTTTTAAAAAAAACTGAGAACTATGTTGATTACTTTAGTATGATTTCTTCTCCTCTCATCTCTTTAAAATATGTAATCATGATAAAAATCAAACAAACCAAAAGTCCATTCCTTTTAACTGCCGAAGATAGAATCTGAGGCCCATCTCAGAGGCAGAGAAGAGGGAATGGGCGAGAAGTAGCCATGGGGGAAGCATCAGTGGGAGAAAAGGAAAGTAGAATGAACACCTCTCTCATGGGCACAGCCTCAAGATGCACAACTCAGACACATAACTCGGTGGGAAGGCTGGGGCAAGGACCAGGTCTCCTGCAGCCATGCACAGTCTTCAATATTCTGAAAATAGCAGGTGGTGATGAATTGCATGGAGATGAAAATAAAGCATCCCAAACTGCATTCCCACGTGCTCTCTTCTTACCGTGGCTTCACCTGTTCTGTCTAAATAACATCAGTTGACTGGAAACACAAACTGGAAACCAGAAAAATTACTTTAAAGACCTAGCTATCTCTAAGTGCTGATCTTAAAATATTCAAAATAGTATTGAGTACTACCTACTTCCATCAAAGTACGTGATGATTTCCTGTGTTCTGGGCCTGCTCCACAAAATATGGGGCCCCATTAAGTCGTACATTCATAGGGTTTTTAAGATTACTCCTTGTAATGTCTCTTTTACAGTATCTGAATAAATCATTTTCTCTGCCATTTCGCTTGAATATCTTACTACTAAAGGAGGGAATCAACTTAAAGGGACTACACTACCAGGAAAACCCAGACTCATTTTTAGCAGGGAAGCCCGAGTTTGCCTTACAAGAGTGCCGCCTAGTGTCATTCTGTGGAACTGCACCCAATTTTCTTGCCTGCGGACATAGCTTCCGAATGTGTGTGGTCCGGAAGAGCCTTTCTTTATCCAATGCTTATATGTAGACATGTCTTTGCAATAAAATTATATTCTCATTAATTTATGTGTATTTCAAATATTTGTTCACATTGAAATGGTCCCTGAGACATTATGAAGGCACTTTAAAGTGCAGCAAAGCTTTTTAAATTACACTTCTACTAGAAAAAATGGCTTCCAACAAAATAGTGACAAAATTTTCAATTATTAACATATTATGCTTAAAATATCAGAGACAGTAGTGGTTGCTAAAGAATGGTCTCAATTCCCTAGAGGAATATTTGTGGATTTTCCTAGAAAAAAATATTTCATAGGGAGCACATATGAATAATAATAATGACACATTTTTTGCACACTTGCTACATGATGGTCATTGTGCTAAACACATCACCTACATTATTCCCATTTACTCTACACTTAATATTTACAAAGTGCTAGAAGGAGCACCAGCATATATATAGTAAATGATATGCAAAGTGATGTTAAATAAATAATCAAAATTATCCTGAGGAGTAAGTCTTATTATCCCTGTTTTATGTATAAGAACTCAGGGTTTAGGGAAGTACTTGCCCAGGGTTATGCCCTTTAGGTGGTGCATCTAGGATCCAGCCCAGTAGAGCAGACTTCAAAGGCCACGCACTCTGCCATGTCACCTCTCCTGTACACATCTATATAGATGGTCCCTGTAGCAGTCTTCTAGGGCTGCTGGAGCAAAGGACCACAGACTGGGTGGAGTAACCAACAGAAATTTATTTTCTCACAATGCTGGAGGCTAGCAATCCAAGATCTGGATGTCGGCAGGATTGATTTCTTCTGAGGCCAGTTCCCACTGCTGCCCCCTTCCTGCCCCAGCCAGCCTCTGACCTTCAGGCCGCTTTAGGACAAAGTCGAATATAGCCTCCAGGCCTCCCAAACTCCAAGGACACATAATCAAACTCTCCCAAGAGCTTTCTCCCCACATTCTCCTCCAGTCCCTTCAGACCCTGAGTCCTTGGTTCAGCAGCTCAAGTTACAGGTACAATTCTGGTTCCAACCTTGGACTTTCCAAGCTGTCTTCCTGGAGACTTGGCTTGGAGCACATAGAAGGAAGTGAACCATCAGGGCATTTCCTATTCCTTACAAAAATACCTCTGACATCTCTTCTAATATATCCTAGCTTTCTCTTAGAGACATCACCGGGTAGTGACAGTGATAGATCAATTTGACCATCTTTTTCACAGTCATCATCCTGGCCCCTTCTTACTTCAAGTTGAATAGCATCAGCCTCTGGACTATTCTCCTTGTCTCCTGGTATATTAGTTTCCTACTGTTGCTGTAACAAAGTACCACTAATTTGGCAGCTTAAAACAATACAATTCGTATCTTAGAGTTCTGGAGGTAAGAATCCCCAAGTGGGTCTCCTCCCTATGCTAAAATCAAGGTATTGGCAAGATATTGGAGGCTCTCAGGAAGAACTGCTTTTCTGGTCTTTTCCAGTTTCTAGAGACTGTCCACATTCCCTGGCTCATGGCTTTCTTCCATCTTCTTCCTGGTTAAGTCTTTCTCATATCACAGCCCTCTGACGCTGCCCCCCTCTTCCACATTTCTGGACCCTTGTGATTACACTGGGCCCACTTTGATCATCGAAAATTATCTCCCTATTCTATGGTAGGCTGGCTGATCAGCAAACTTAATTCCATCAGCAACCTTATGTCCCTTCTGCCATCTAAAGTAAGACATTCACAGGTCTTGGGGAATATATTGGACATGGACATAGTTGGGGGTCCATCATTCTTTTTACCATACCCAAACTTGCCTGGCTCTCTCATTCTATCCTATGTCCCACTCACTACCAACCTTCCTAACTATTCACCTCTGCCTAAGAACCTTCCTTAAGTCCTCATCTAATTTATTCTCTACCTGGCCTTTATGACTGCAAAACCCGCACCACCAGCAGTCCAGTTCTCTCTCCCCCCACCCCCAGGAAGCACCCTCCCCTCCAGGCAAGCCAGGATTGACCATATATCAGATCTCAAAAAGAATTTCAGTTCTTTCCAAACACACATCAGAAACCATCGTCTTATCACAATGCAATAAAATTAGAAGTTGGCGAAAGTCAAAGAAGCACAGCAAAATGGTTCAAAGCATGGTCTCAGAATTCAGAAAAACCTAGTTCATTTCCTGATTTGCCAAATAACCTTGGGCAAGTGACTTACTCTCTAAACATTTAGTTTTCTCACCCATAAAATCAGTAATATAACACATACGTCATAGGCTTTGGGAGGAAATTTGGTAATAAAATGAGTACAATGTCCTTCACCCCATGCCTTGCATTTAATAAGGATTCAATAAATGTTGAAATAACATTGTTATTACTGTTGATGTTAAGCTGTAAGGACTATGCTAAGTGTCAGGATACAGTCCCTGACCCCCTGGAGCTTACAGTCTAATGGGGCCCGGTGACAATTCCAAGTCAAGTATATCTGGTAACTGTTCATAGCACTATGCAGGCAACCAAACTGGGTTCCTACAAGTTGTCTTCCCATGCCCCCCATGCCTTTAGGTCCCTTTGCAACATCACACTCTGTCCACTTCTCTCCGAAGCCCGCAAGGGTGATTTTTCAGCTTCACTGATACCTAGCAGGAGGCAGTTAGAAAACAACACAAAGTGCTCTGAATAACCAGACCTAATGGAACACAAGTGTTCCCTTTAAAATGCCCTCCCCAGGCCCAGTGCTTAGAGTTCCCAGATAGGTGAATGGTTGAGGATCACAAAGCCAGAGTTTAAAATGCTTTTCTTAATAATATTAGTCATTCAGATCTCACACGCTAAGAATTAAAACAACAAATACTGTAGTGGTTACTGGTGACCAGGGGTTAGGAATGGAAGGGAGAGCAAGGACGATGGGTGCGGTGATCACAAGTGTTTCCAAGTGAACATTACATCTGACCTAAGCAAGTTTGAAAGGTTCTGTTCAATCCTGAATGCAGTGGTGGGTACACAAACTGGTACGTATGCTAAAATTGTGTAGAACTAGAATTAAATGGTGGAGACGGTTGCACCACAATATGAATACACTAAAACTACTGATGTGTACATGTAAAAATGGTTAAAATAGTAAAAAAAAAATGTTTAGAACTAAATATGTACATAAATATAGATGAGTAAAAGCAAAGCTAGGAAAATTTATGTGAGATCCTGGCTTGTAGCAGTGTCGATATCCCAGTTGTGACATTGTATTATAGTTTTGTAAAATGTTATCATTGGGACAAACTGGATAAGGTACACAATGAGATCTTTCTTTATTATTTCTTATACCTACATGTGAATCTGCAATTATTTCAATAAAAACTTCAGTTCAAAAAAATGGCTGTCAACAAGACAAGGAATAACAAGTGCTGGAGAGGGTGTGGAGAAAAAGGAACTCTGGTACACTGCTGGCGGGAGTGCAAACTGGTACAACCACTGTGGAAGGCAGTGTGGGGGTTCCTCAGAAAATTGGGAATGGAGCTACCATTTGACCCAGCAATCCCCCTTCTGGGGATCTACCCAAAAGACTTGAAAACCTTTGTCCGCAAAGACTTATGTCCCCCAATGTTCATCGCAGCGCTGTTCACAGTGGCCAAAACATGGAAACAACCAAAGTGCCCGGCGACAGATGACTGGATAAAGAAGCTGTGGTACATTTACACAATGGAATATTACTCAGCTATAAGAAAAGATGAAATATTGCCATTTGCGACAAAATGGATAGACCTGGAGATCATCATGCTAAGTGAAATAAGCCAGACAGAAAAAACAAAGAACCATATGACTTCACTCATATGCGGAATATAAAACTGAAAGCAACAAAGAAAGAAAACCTCATGGACACAGTCAACAGTTTAGTGGTTACCTAGGGAAAAGGGGGGATGGGATAAGAGCAAGAGGGTGAGAAAGGAGGGAGGGGGAGCCAAACATACAGTGATGGAAAGAACTGACACTGGGTGGTGAACACATAATGCAACACATAGACAATGCACTGTAGAATTGTACACCTGGAACCTCTGTAATTCTTGCTAACCAATGTCACTCCAATAAGTCTAACAATAAAAAAAAAGAAAAAATGGCTGTAGTTTTTCAGAGCTGTATTTATTGTATAATTTTCTAATGGTATCAGAAGATAGTGGGAAAAGAACTGTTTGTTTCACTAATCAAAAACATAACCTAAATTTGAAGTTTTCCCCCTCAAGTTCAAAGACTTCACACTATCCCAAGTGGTCAGCATTCTTTACTATCTACATATCTATACAGCCAGGAGGTTTCTGAGAACTGACCTATCTGGAGCAAGGCTGAACATTTACTTTTCGATCCCCATTTCATGCCTGAGATTCATTTCTTTTAGAAATATAAAAATAAAAACAAATAGCATTTATAAATATGGTTCTTTTCATCAGTTTTGCTGTGAGGCAGAATAACCCATTTTATTCAAGTTCTCCAGCCAATGTTCTTAAATCCAAAGAGAGAGACACTGCACACACATGCGAATTTGCAGATAGACTAGCCAAGCACCATAATTCTGCCTAGACTGTCTTCATCCGAAGAAGTAACTATGTTGTTCTGCCCACCTTCTTTTTCTGTGTCCCTCTCCCCTGTAGCCATAGTTTACTAAAAACCAAAACCAGTCATTCCACCCGTCGTACTTGCTTCCTGGCCCTGACACTTTATGCTTTGACCAAACACATCTGATCTATCTGTTGCATTCACGCCTCTTCATTCATGGCGGAGTTGTGTTTTTTTTTAACAAACACGTAATTTCCAAAGCAGCCCCTTTATGTGGCTTTATGCTAATTCCAACAATAGTACATGTTGATCCATGAACATTCCAGAAATTATTTTTTATAATTACCTCTAAGGCTTATGGCATGTATTCTTTCATCCATCCTAATTCATGATTTTTTTTCTTTAAAGAAAGAATTTGATGACCAAGAACAGCTAAATAAAACTCACAGTTAAAGTCGCTAAAGAATTTGGAGTGTATGTTTGTTACAAGCACTTTTTCATCAAAAATGACCAAAATGCACTGAGAATGAAATTCATAATGTGTGTGACTCATAATACGAGTTCTGAAAGCAGAATAAGAATTCCTATTATGTTTTAGGCAACAGCAGTACAGTAAATGTCTACTATCGATCCCATGGGGATCTCTCTTAAGAAGACAACTGCTCAGATAAATGATTTCTAGCAAATGCTTAGCATTAGGGGTACAGGACATAAAAAGAGAGACCTGGGGTTCCCAACTTGTCCCCCAGCCCCCCTACAAAGTAACACCCTGGGAGCCCAAGAAGGAGACAAAAACTTGAAGAACTATAAAACAGAATTGTCAGAAATACATAGAAATAACTCCATAGAGTGAGATAATTTACAGAGGACAATAAATTTTTATTTAACACAGAAAATGAAAGCAAGGGCTCTGAGCACCGTTAGCACCATCTTGAGGAAAAAACTACCATTCACAACCACTCCAAGATCATTTTTTTCTATCTACTCCTGAGTAGAATATGTGTAAAGACAAAAAAAATCAGGCTTTTTTATTTGTAGATATGTCGTTTTTTAAGATATTTATAAAATACCTGGCCTAAGAAAAGTTCTCAGTAAAGCGTAGCTGTTACTAAGCTCCCCATCACCCATGTAAGCTGAGTTGAATTACCACCTCTGTTCTTAGGACAGACTATGTCTAGTCAGAGAGGTGTCACTGCAGCTCCCAGAGAAGGTAGGGCCACTGCCACACTCCCAGGGGCTTGGGCTCTGCAGCACCCACTGGGGAGATGCACTGATGGGGGAAAGGGAAGGCAGCTCTCCCACGGTTTCCTCCGCTCCTGACCGAGCCTGGTGCTCCCTGTGTGGTCCTGCCTGGTGTGGAGAGCCCCCTCCTCTGGGAACTTTCACACAGCCTCTTCCCTTCAGAACCACGTTGGTTGCTGTTGGGAGCTCCCGTGATAATTCTCTCTAGTCATTTTTCCATTCGTTGTTCTGATTAAGTCCAAGTACTACACCATAACACACTTCTCAAACTAGAGGATGCACAGCCCCAATTCTGTAGAGGGAGGATGTAAAACAGAGTATCCAATCCGTCTTTCTGGAGCACCCAGTTTATTACAAGATTTGGAAGAAGCCAGTACTTTAACACGAACCACCCCCTCCCCCACAAACAGGGAAGAAAAGAAGAGCAGAAGCAGGCAGAAGGGCTCCAGGAAAAAATAATCCGGGGCCGGAGCTGAGGGGTGGTCCTACAGTGAAGGGGCGGCCTCTCCTCTTGTCCTCCAAATTCACCAGGGATTTTGGGTACAATGCTTCTGAAGGCCACAGAGATGGTGAGAACTCCCAGATTTGAATCCCGTGCAGAGAACACTAGGAGAGTTTGCACACTTCCACTCTCAACTGGACCAAGTCCTCTTGCCCAGAAGTCCCCTTCACATAGCATGTATTTCTTGCACTGCTGCCACTTTGCAGCTGTTTGCCTCTGGCCGATCTCCCCTACCACATAGCCCCTCCTCCCTGGAGCTCAGCATCTTCAAGTTGGGCATTTCAAACACAGGGAGCTTGGTTTCACCTCAGCACAGTCTTTGACTGTGGCCCCATCTTTGCTGTACATAACTTCAAAATGTTACATTGACTTTATTTGGATCCATTTACCATGCTGCTTCTTGGTGGATGGCCTACAGCAGAGGTGTCTTAATATAAAGTTTAAGAATCTCTTAGCCATCCCCTGCCAGCCCTGGCTGTGGCCAGAGGAAAAGGCTGGGCTCACACCCTCAGGCTGCTCAGCAGAGAGGGAGATTTCCCTGCTGGTTTCCTCTGGGGTTCTACTACTACTGCTGAGAACGAAAACAAATTGTCTCAAAATTATTATGATACAGCAAAAGAGGGAAATTTATATAATTATAGGCCTATCTCAAGAAACAATAAAAATCCAAATAAACAACCTAACATTACATCTTAAAGAACTAGAAAAGGAACAACTAAAACCCAAGTTCAGCAGAAGAATAATAAAGAAATAAAGAAGGAAATAATAAAAACTAGAGCAAAACTAAATGAAATAGAGAACAAAAGACAATAGAAAAAATTAATGCTACCAAGAGCTGATTCTTCGAAAAGATTAATAAAATTGACAAACTCCTGGCTAGACTCACTAAGGTAAAAAAAAAAAATAAAAGACACAAATAATCAAAATAAGAAATGAAAGAGGAGAAGTTGCAATAGAAAGCACAGAAATACAAAAGATCATATGAGAATATTATGAAGGACTATATGCCACCAAATTCAATAACCTAGAAGAAATGGACAAGTTTTTAGAAACATATACCCTCCCTAGACGGAATCACATAGAACTAGAAAATTTAAATAGACCTATCAACAGTAAGGAAATCAAAATAATCATCCAAAACCTCCACAAAAGCTAAAGTCAGGGACCAAATGGCTTCACTAGTCAATTCAATAAATGGTGGTAGGAAAAGTGGAAAGCCATGTGCAATAGAATGACCCTACACTGAGATCTGTTACCATATACTAAAATTAACTCAAAATGGATCAAAGACGTAAACATAAGACTTGAAACCATAACTCCATAGAAGAAAACACAGGTACTTATGGATCTTGGGCTCCGGGGTACCAGAACCTTGAGGAAGAGATCTTTACACCACTGTTGAGAGGTAGGAAGGACTTTACCGTTAGGATAAGGTGTCTGTGAGCCTCTTTGCAAATAAATAGAGTTCTGCTGTCCCTCAGTGCAGAGCAAAAGCCAAGTTCCAAAGTCAAGGACGAATGCTTGCTCTTTAATGGGAACATGGTGAGCACACGTGCGCACACCCTCAGTGCCTCTCTGTCGGTCAAGCCAGTTAACCCAGGTTCGGGGGGCAGGCACTATTGCTATGGCTGTGGGCAGAGATCTCAGGCAATATGAAGACTGAGCTCTGCAGTTTCCCTACTAACACACCAGAGACCAGGGAGAGTGCTGAGGGCCTTCACAATAACAAAGAGAAGACCTCCCAGGTGGGACAAAGGCCTATCCGAAAGACAGCCCAGTGTAGAGAAGTCCCTGGCTCCTGGATGCAGACACATGTCTGTCACACATACTACCTGTGGTAAGCTGAATAATGACATCCAAAGATATCATCAGGTCCTAATTCCGGAACGTGTAAATGTCACCTAATATAATTACAGGGGTCAGTAGGTCAAAACTGGGTCTTCACGGGTGAGCTTTAATCCAATATGACTGGTTTCATTATAAAAGAGGGGATTTGGACATAAAGACTGACAAACAGAGGGAAGAACATGTGAAGACACACAGGGAGAATGCTACCTGAAGACAGACGATCGGAGTGACACATCTACAGGCCAAGAAACACCAAAGATTGCCAACAAACCACCAGGAAGAGGCAAGGAAGGATTCTCCTGATGGTATCGAAGGGAGCACAGCCCTTCCGGCACCTTGAGCTTGGACTTACGGCCTCCAGAACTGGGACAATAATTGTCTGTTGTCTTAAGCCACCCAATCTGTTGTTACAGCAACCCCAGAAAACTAACACACCCTACCTTTCCAAATGGATACTATATGCCGAACATTTTCGGACACAGTTATTTTAACTCCCACATCATGCTCCAGCAATTCCCACCCCACCCAGACACGTCTCTCAATGACTCAGGAAGGTAACGGCTCCAATGGATTAATCCCTGTAACACACACTAGCAAGAACTTTCAGACTTTTCTTTTAAGAAAGCAAACTTGACTTGTCAACAAAGTGAAAAAGATGTTTCTCCCACATGCTTTTACTTTGATAAAATATTTATTTTCAACAACATTACATTATTGCTGTTTGACAGGTCCCTGTTCAAACCTGGCACCAGAAGGAAATAATTGACTCTGTATGCTCTAAAGACAACAATCTGACAAGATGTTTGATATGACACTGCCTTCCTCCTGGGCTCCTGCAAAGAGGTGCCCCATACACTTGGAGTTTTAAATTCAGTTTCTCATAAAACAGACAGGCAATGTGAAAGACCAAGAACAAAAGATCTTGTAAGCAAGCATTCATTTTTGTCATGATCCTCAAGATAGTAACTTTTTTGCATAATGGTCCAAAAATAATTACATTAAAGATTAATAAGTACTGAAAAGCAATAAATGAGAATAGCTTTCTAGGAAAAAGAACCTCAGTCTTTGACCTAGAACACATCATTTTAAAGTTTAGAAAAGGAATGCTTTCAATAACTCACTCACTTGGGTTGTATGTTAGTTCAGTAATTAAGAGATGACTATTAGGACTGTGTTTGACTGCATATGGTAAGAACACGAGAGGTTCTGTACCCAATGTACAGTACTGTTTTGAGGAACAAATGAGACAGAAGCTGTAAAAGCTCTTTGAAGAAAATGGAAATCCCCATATAGGTATATGTAAGATATCTTCATTCCTACCTTAAACATTCCAGAACTCATTTATTCATTCAAGAAAATTCTTCTTTTCTTAGGGGAAGCCCCTGTTCTATGCACTGTTAAGGAGGAAATGAGAGGCATCACAGGTTATATGATAGAAAAATAATTAAAGAGCTATGCTCCTTCCTAAAAATTCTGTGGTAGAAATCAGCTGTATTAAGTGATTTTTACCTATTTTAACCACAAAGGGTCAACAAGACCACAAAAGGCTACCATGTTTACTAAGTCTAATTAATAAATGGAAATTTGGTATTACATAGGCATACAATAAAAAATCAGTCTAATGTTGTAAGACAAAATAAGTGACGTCTCTAATTATCACAAAATGGTTATAAAAGAATAACTTTGTGAAGATTTATTAATTCTGTCTTATGTCACTTATTATACTTGAGCTACCATCAATTTCATACACTCTGGGTGAGTGGTAGTAGATTGAACACAATTATTTTGTTAAGAATTTTTTAAATTATTAATATGATAGTGAGGCAAAATATGATCCAAAAATTGTAAATCAAAGAGGTGATAGAAGAGAGGTAAATATTTACTTTTTACTTGACACACTTTGTACATTATAATTTTTATTATATGAACATTTAATTAAGTAAAACAACAACAAATAAAAACATGTGTTAAAATCAACATATACAAGGGCTGTCCAGAAAAAATCCAGCCTTAAAACCCTCTTTTTTCATATTACATGGCTGGATACTTTCCAGACAGCCCTCATATATCCAATAGGTGACTTTTTCTAATTAACCTAAATCTCTAAAACTCCACCCAAGTCAAAACATTTTCTCTCTACAGGCATACAGGCAGTAACTCCCTTGTGGCTAAGAAAAAACAAATGACTAAGGCAGGTTCTCTACCCTCCTAGTGCCACGACCCTCTAATACAGTCCCTCACGTCGTGGTGACCCCCATAAAATTATTGTCGTTGCTACTTCATAACTGTCATGTTGCTTCTGTTATGAATCGTCATGTAAATATCTGATGTGTGTTTTCCAATAGTCTTAGGTGACCCCTGTGAGAGGGTCGTTCGACCCCCAAAGGGGTCGTGACCCACAGGTTGAGAACTGTTGGTCTAAGACAGTATTTGCTTAAAATTTCATTTCAAGAGATCTAATCATCCTGTCCTCCAGACTTCAGCTACTCAGAAACGGGAGTCAGCAGTGAGCAAAGCAGAACCCCCAAGCAGAGCTATAGAACAGTGATCCTGACCTCTGTCATCGGCCACCTTAACCTGGCAGGGACAGCCAGGACAGAGGAGGACTCAGGGTGCATGATTTGTTTGCCCTCACAGTGGGCTCACATTGTCTGCCTGGAAGAGAAGCATCGTGAGTGGTTTCAAACCAAATTGGGGGAGAATAGGAAAACTCTGATAGAACCCACACATCTCTCCACACTTTGTGGGTGGACGCTGGGGAGGGCAGGGCAACCCCATCCGTGCCTATTCTCAGCTGCCTGCTGCATTTCCATTCCTGACTGGCTATAATCCAAATGGTCTAATTTCTTTCTCCTTCCTCTTTGTCTATTCCACATTCTTCTGATTTTTTCACCTCGTTTTCCTCCCATAAGGTTCTTGCACCTTGAAAAAGTGTTGAAGACAAGAAAGAGGAAAGGATGGTAGAGAAAGAGTAGTCAGATTTACGTGTTGGGGTGAGTCGCTCCCTGTTCCAATTTACTTTTCCATTGTGACAGACCTTACCTTGGGGCAAGTATCCCCTTCCCCCCCAAGAATTTGAGGCTCACAGAATGCAGTGGGGAAGGAAAGGAGAGCTAGTCAGGACATCCGGAATCAGCTTTCTAAGCCCCCTTCCTGGCAAGTGTGTACCTTTTTGCTCCAGACAGGCGCATTTCCTGTCTTTCTAGTATATTCCCCAACTGCTTCAACAGAAAGAGCACTTTTAAGGTTGACACATGGGAGTGCATATATTTGAGGAGAGAGGCTGTTGAGTTTACCCTGGAAAACTGGGACTCCCACCTGATTAAAAAACAATGCAGTAATACTCATTAAGACAACAGCAACAAAGTAATAGGCCCATCCCGAAAGACAGAGAGCACTGAAAGTCCCTCTCAGCCTTGGGATTCAGTGATCAGAACCATGGAATCCTAGGTGAGAGGGCCCAAGAGCGCCTAGAGGTCATCATCCCGGGCTCCATCCTCTTCTGGCACCTCACTTTATAAATGATAACTTCAAGATTTCTCACCTGGACCTCCAGATTTCTGGAGTGTTCGTGTTCCCTTAAGCCAGATAAGTGCACAGTCACGTTCATCAATCAGGGGCTTAATGAGCCTTTATAGATATCAGTAAAATTTCCAGATCCAGTCTCTTGGAACCTTCAGTACAGTGAATAAAACTGTGAGGCACTACATCACTTTGTTTATTGCTTTTTTTCACAGCTCACACTGGCATCTGTTCAGCCCAGGATTATTTAAGGCCTGATGTTCATGGCATTGGAGTGTACAGTAAAATAAATGGGGTTTCAGCTAATTAAATGCTGGCTCAAAGCTGAGGTGTTTGAAAATCTCAAAATCCATCTATTACCAGCCTGTCCCAGAGCCAAGGGTTGCTGCCGTTATATGACACAATAAAAGAGGTGCTGTGTAAATTTTAAATATTTTATTGAACATAAATAATTAGAATATATAACCACTTTCTAAAACAGAAATATCTAGCAGCTAATGTGTAGAAAGCATTGCAGATGTTCACAAAACACAGAAATGTCAATTTGCTTTTAAGTTCCTTTCAAGCAATTTTTTACTCTAAAGAAGTAAACATTTATAACTGTGAATAAATTGTTTGTGGTTTAAGAAAATGTTTAAGAATATTCAATAAAGCATCCATATAAATATTCTGTTATGGAGATAATTTTATTTAAATAGATGGTACTTTCAATAAATAAACATTGTTCAACATGAATAAACATTTTAAACAACCAACAAGTATCAAAACCAAGCTGATGTTTCATGCAAATCTTTGGAAAACATTTTATTTAGCAGTTCTTATATACACCACACATTGTCAATGATTCTTTCATACTCTTTATTATCAGGAACATTTGCATAAAAGCAGCACTTTTTCTTAAAAGAATTTATCTTTTTATAGCACCACCATGTTATTACAAGCTTTTCTTCTTTGCAGAGTCACCGTGTGTCACGCAGCTAGTGTGTTGTGTATGGCATTGTGGTGTCCAAGGTTATGAGTACAACCATAGGAACCAGACTGCCTGGATTCAAACTATCTCTGCCATTTAAATGACTCTGTGACCCTAGGCAGTTTCATCTCATTTGGCCTCAATATCACCATTTTTGAAATGGAAATTATAATACCCTCCTCAGAGAAATGATAATTAAATAAGATCAAAATATAAGTAAAGTGCCCAGAAAATTCAACAATCTTAACCGCTATCACTTTGTATGATTTTTTTTAATTGACCATTCTATTTGAACCATTTAAAATAGTCTCTGCATATCCATTGTTTTAGCCTGCAACTACTTTCATAAACAGTCGATGGGAATGCAAATTGGTGCAACATTCCTAGAGAGCAACTTGGCAATATCTAGCAAATTTTTAAATAAATTTTAAAAAACAAAGCAGGGCTCCGAAGAGAATCCAAGATGGTGGAGTAGGTAAACTCTGTGCCTGCTTTGTAGCATGAGCACATTAAAATTGCAACTAAATTATGGAACAACTGACCTAGAGAACTACCTAAAGTCTAGCTGAACAGAAGTTTTATAACTAAGAATACAAGTAAGAGGAGACCATGGTGAGACTAGTAGAAGGAGAACAGACATGAAAGCAGCCAAACCTCTGGTGGTAGAAATTCAGGAGGGATATCTCAGTTATGGAAGTTCCCCCCAGAGGAGCAAGGAACCCCAGCCCCATTCGCATCTGACTGTGAAAAGCAGTAGGGACTCCAACTGTCTGTTTGGGACAAAAGTCTGCAAGAAACCCAGATGTTCTCTTAAGGTACACGCACAGATTCAGTCACTTGCAGGTACTCACCCTGGGCTCTGGCAAAGAGATGGTACCTCAGCGGGTGTTGGAGGCTAACCAAGGGGTTGGGGTGGCTCAGACTGAGGTGTGTGGTTTAGGGGCGAGAGCTGGAGGACAGTCACCATTTTTCCTGATTAAGTCCTCCCATGCAGCCAGCTGGTGGGCACCATATTTCCTGTGTTGCACCCACTCCCATATGTCCAAATCTGAACCTGATTGGTCTGGTGAGCTCTACTTGCTCCTCGCTGCTGACTAGATGGGATCCCACACCACCCAACTCCACCAACACCAGAGGCATTTTCTCCAGTGAGCAGCCAGCTCTGCCTTCATTGCAATCTTTATTGGAAAACTATTTAAGACCACAGGCCCCAGGAAGACAGCAACTGGCACTGGTGTGCTCTGAGACTTTTGCTGAGTAGCTCCAGGTATGGCATTGGCACAAAACCAGAATCTACAGGAGCACCCAGTACAGTTGACCAGGGAGACAGTGCCAGGGCCCCACTACATAAGGCAATCCAGCAATACTGAGAGACATAGCAGATCTACCTAATACATAAAAACAAACACAGATAGGCATCCAAAATGAGGAAACTAAAAAATACATCTCAAATAAAAAGACAGCAGAAAATTCCAGAAGAAGAACTAAATGAGATGGAGGTAAGCAACCTATCAGATACAGAGCTCAAAATGATGATTATAAGGATGCTCAAGGAACTTAGTGAAAACTTCAACAGAGAGATAGCAAGCATAAAGAAGGACATAGAAACCATAAAAAAAAAAACAGTCAGAAATGAAGAATACAATCACTAAAATTCAGAATGCAATCACCAGCAGACTAGATGGAACAGAGGATCGAATCAGTGAATTGGAAGACAATGTAGCAGAAAACACCCAGTTAGAACAGCAAAAAGAAAAAAAATTTTTTTTTAATGAGGATAGTTTAAGGGGCCTCTGGGACAACATCAAACATAACAACATTTGCATCATAGGAATACCAGAAGGAGAAGAGACAAAGCAAGGAATTGAGAACTATTGGAAGAAATAATGACTGAAAACTTCCCTAACCTGGTGAAGGAAACAGACATACAAGCCGAGGAAGCACAGAGAGTCCTAAACAGTATAAACCCAAATAGGTCCACACTAAGACACATTATAATTAAAATGGCAAAGTTTAAAGGCAAAGAATACTAAAGGCAGTAAGAGAAATGCAACTAGTAATTTATAAGGGAGCTTTCATAAGTCAGTCAGCTAATTTCTCAGCAGAAACTTTGCAGGCCAGAAGGGAGTGGCAGAAAATATTCAACATGATGAAAAGCAAGAACCTACACCAAGATTACTCTAGCCAGCAAGGCTATCTTTCAAAATATAAGCACAAAAAAAGAGCTTCCCAGATGAGGAAAAACTAAAGGAGTTCATCACCACCAAACCAGTATTACAAGGTATGTTAGAGGGACTACTTTAAGATGGATGGGAAAAGCAAAATTATGAATAATAAAATAGCAATAGCTACATATCAACAATTACCTTCCACTTAAGTGGATTAAAAGCTCCAACCAAAAGACATGGAGAGTATTGCACTGTGAAGTGTCAAACAGAAGACAGATGCATGTTGACTTTGCTTATAAATAAAATAAAAAAATAACAAGTAGAACAGAAACAGATTCATAGATATAGGAAACATTTGGTTTGTTGCCAGATGGTAAGAGGGTTAGGGGTAGGGGTGAAATAAGGTGAAAGGATTGGGAAGTTCAGTTTGGTGATTACAAAGTAATAGTTATCGTGATATAGGGTATAACATGGGAATATAGTCAATAATGTTGCAATAGCTATGGGAGACATCAGATGGGTACTAGATTTGTTGGGGTGATGGAAGGAGGGTGGGAGGGGTGGGTGAAAAAAAAGGGAGAAGAAATCAAGAAGTACAAAATTATAGTCACAAAGTAGTCACAGGGATGTAAAGCGCAGCATAGGGCATACAGTCAATAATATTGTAATAACTATATATGGTGTCAGATGGGAACTAAACATATCAGAATAAGGATTTTGTAAGTTATCTAAATGTCTTATCACTATGCTGTACACCTGAAACCAATATAATATTGTATGTCAGATGTAATTGAAAAATAAAGTAAATGAGAAAAAACTTTTGAAATGCACATTTGCTTTGATCCAACTCTACACCTGGGAATTTGGTTATCACTAGCTAGTTTGCAAATTCATGACCAAATGTTCTAGATTTATGTTGTAAGATGTTCACTGTTGTATTTCTGTAAGAACAAAATAAGGGAACAACTGAAATGCCCATCAATAATTAATTAAGTAAATTACCATGCACTACCACCCCACTTATAAGGCTTGTCACAATGGGAATTTTACCTTCATATGTTTGATTATCAGATTATTATTGTCTTTCTTCTATTGTTTCAATTACCCATGGTCCAAAAATATTAAATGGAAAATTCCAGTAATAATTCATAAGTTTTAAATTGCATGCCATTCTGAGTTTCCTTCCATATGGAGAGAGCTCCTATCAATGATATTTGTACAATGCTGACCTCTCTGCCCATGCATGCACTCAACCAAAGGGTGGTAAAGTAACTCAAGCAATTGGTAAATTTGGGAAGAATAACTGCACATGACAGGGAATCAAAACTCTCTTTTGCTCCTTTCCAATATCTTACAAGACAGTCCCCCCAAATGGGGAAGCCTACACCAGATCAGCCCTGCCTGTGACCAGGTGGGTACAGTTACCCAATTCTGAACATCTTGCACACTGTTCTACATTTTTCAACTTAGCCTTTAGTTGAAAATAAAGGTAAATGGTCTTTGGTCAATGACTATAAAAGTCAATCCTTTCTTTTATATTTCAATTTGATCAGAACCTGAGCAAGGAAACAAGATACTTTTGAAGAGCCTCATGAAGGCCACCACAAGCCCCCAAAATGTAACCTCCATGAAGGCAGGACAATCTGAGAAGGGAAAAGAAAAGGTATGAAATAGTGCTTTGGGAGGATGATGTTACAGTTATCTACTGCTGCCTAATAAACCACCCAAAACAGTGGCTTACAGGAATAATAATCATTTATTTTGCTCGTGAATCTGGGTATTGAGTGTGTGCAGCCAGGCAGTTCTTGCTCAGGATCCCTCATAAAATTGCAGTCAGATGGTAGATATATGTACATGCATATGTACATACAATAAATCCTTACCACAATGTCAGTAGGATTTTTACTTTAAGCAAAATGACATTACAAACAATGTGATAACAAATGATGTTGAATGAAACAATGTTATCCAAGGACCTGCTGTACAAACATTTATATATATATATATATATATATATATATATATATATATATATATATATTTATATTTATATTTATATTCTATCCATGTGGTCTTTCCACATGGTAGCCTCAGAATAACTGGACTTTCCACATATTGGCTGGAGGGTATCCCAACAGAAACTGGCAGAATCTTCACGGCCTTTCTAATCTGGCCTCAGAAGTTACAGGGTATCCTTCTGCTGTGTTCTAATCATGAAAGCAGTCACAAAGTCCAATCTAGATTCAAGGAGAGGGAAAGTCAACTCTATCACTTAATGGGAGGAATGTCAAAGGATTTACAGGGATATTTCTCAACCATTACAAGTGGGAAAACAAAAATATTAATGAGTAAAATTCCAGGGCTGTATCAAATGCTCACTTGAGATAGATAGTTATAAATTAAAGAGCAGATCAGTAGGCAGAGTTGTGCAATATGCCTTTGTCCATTGACGTTTGGCTGATTGGTTACAGATCCAGAAGAGAAGAGATGGCTTGGTTTAACAGGGATTTTTATCAACCTCTGCAATTTGTCTGAGAATCTCAGGACCTTGAAGGCAGGGACATGGCCTGTCTGCTTTATGTCTCGATTGCAGAGATACAACTGGGCCTGGTACAAAGGAGTTCAATATATCTGCATTGGGGTCAACCTGGCTTTTTCTCACAGGTTTAGTTCAAGCTATTCTTTCCTATCAGGGTGCCTCCCCGCCTCCTCTGTCACCAACTTTACCACATGACTTTGGGCAGATCACTTAACTGTTTGGAGCTTCAGTCTTTAAAACTATAAAGTGAAGACTAGATGATCTTTAAGGTCTCTTTCAGTATGAAACTCATATCTTGCTTTCTTATCCCATTTATTTAATGACTTCCAATAATGACACCAAACTACATCAGCTCAGATAACAGCACTAACACAAGTATTCTCAGATTTTTACTTTACAACTGATCCGCTTAGGATGCAGCCTCTGCAAATACACTGAATCTAAAAGCCAAGCTCCTACACACTCAATAAATCCTTGTTGAAGTTCAGTATGAGACCACAGAGAGAGAAGCATGTATTGATGCTGGAGTTGTAAAGTACCTAAAAAGAGACAGATCTAGCCCATTCTCTGCCCTCTTGGGTGTTCATATTCTTTCTCAGCTATCACCCAGCCCAGTCAGATAAATATCTCTGTTTATCTTTCCACACACATCAATCCTTTTCTTTCCTGAATCATTTTTGTTGCTTTTCTCTGAAACTTCCATTCTGTCTCTGCCTTTCTAGTACTTAATATCAGAGCCATCCACAGGGTAGGAAGTTAGGGGCACCACAGAAGTAGTAGAGGGAGTGACCAATAGAGACATACAACACTTTGTGAGTAAGGCAACAATCCTCACTGGGCAGTCATTGTGCCCTAATAGCTGCACATCTTGCAGTCAAATCCACAGAGTGGGCAGCTGCCTGTGAGGTGGGTTTGAGAGCCTCAAACATGGCCTGGGTTCAAATTCCAACTCCATCAATAACTAAATGTGTGTGAGAGAACTTGAACAAATTATTCCTTAACCATTCCACTTCTCAGTTTCCTGATCTACAAAAATAAGGATGATCATACATCTGACTTCACAGGGTTCTTGTGAAGATTAACTGAAGCAATACACATGAAATGCTTTAAACAATACCTAGCACATAGTAAGTGCTCAATAAATAAGAGATGTTATCTATTACCTCCCATGGTGCCCCAAATTTTGTGATCAAAGATATTTCTTAGGATTAAGGCAGGGAATCTAGACTTGCTGCTAGTCCTATTTCATTCCTGCTCCCGGGTTAAGAAGTCCAGTTGTACTCCTGCATTATTCTGTGAGGAGTGAGATTCCTACCTTGGGACCTGGTAACTGTATTCCTGCCTTGGTAATCTGCACCATATCCAATCCCTCTATCTCCAACTTCATACCTTTAGTCTCCTTCTTGTGATTAAAATCTAGCTCCTGAAATTCAGACTCATGGATAGAGTTCCGCCAGATATGAAGTAGCCATTTAATGAATATTAGTTGATTGACTAGCCAACTATCCTCTGCTCATCTGCTTGATGCTGACCTGAAATAGTGCGCCATGTGCTTTCTCCGCCCACACTGCCTGGTCACTGTCAACCTACAAGCCCTCTCATCATTCTCCATGTGCAAATAGGTCCAAAATATCAGTCAACCACTATTCTTTTCCATCTTCTTTCCTGATTAAACCAAATTATTAAATCTCTGAGGGCTTTTCTTCAGAACATTCCACAATTCCTCTGCCCTAAAACTTCACCTCTCCAGGGTCAGACAACAAGAATCCATTGGGTACATTTATTAACATGTGCCCAGCTTCCTCCACCCTCTACACCACCCTCTGTAGTGCTCCATGAGTGTTCCAGAGACGATCCCCCTCACCCATTCCCAGTGTTCAGAATCCTTGCTAAGTGATGGAGGAGACTTAGGAGTATGACAGAGGAGAGCAACATGCCTAGAGCAAAGGTTTCAAGACAGGAGGAAGTTAAAATTAGGCTGGAAAAGTAGGATGGGGACAAATCAAAAAGAACCTTGAAAGGAATCAAACAAGTCTCTCTGAACTGGAGAACATAATAAGAACAGCACTTCAGAAGAGGATCATGACCCAGGTAAACTTTTGTTGAGATGAGAAGAGTTTCAAAGTAAGAAGACAAGTGAGAGGAGCCCAGAATCTTTGAAAGTCAACAGAAAGGTAGACCTTTAGCATGGGGCAGGGGAGAGGGGGAAAATGTATGTGTATGTGTGTATGTGTGTGTGTGTGTGTGTGTGTGTGTGTGTGTGTGTGTACATAATTTTGCATATTTCAGAAAGTTAACAGGCTTTTAAAGACCATCCATAGGACTCTCTGGGGCTTCCCTGAATTCCAGATTAAAAATATCTGGAGTAGAATCTTACAACTAATCAGAACCTGGTAGAGTCACTCAAATTAGTAGTGTTTAAGAAAAAAATGTCTACTCAATTCCTGATGAGAGAAAACAGGAACCTGAATAAGTGTGGTACTAATGGAATGGACAATAGGCATGAATTCCAGGTCATTTAAGAAGGGGGAGAAATGAATTTTTTTCTTTCTGTGTATTGGACTTGGGAAGTGAAGGGAAGGTTGAACATTTCTAATCTAGGTGACGAGGTGCACTGTGATGTATCCAAATGAGAGAGGGTAGAGTTTTTGCTGATTTGTTTTTTCCATTGCTGGTGGAAAGGAATGTGAAGTTCGATTTGTTCATTCACCAAGTCTTAATGAAGTTCCTAGGATGTGTTTAACTCTGGGAGCATCTACAAGAAAAAGTAGAACCCTGCTCTTATGGAGCTTACACTTCAGTGGGAAAAGAGTCAGGCAAAAATAATTTAGTAGTTACCTGAGGATAAGGGTAGAGGGTGGTGGGGGAGAACGTACAGGGACACAAATATATGGTGATAGAAAGAGAATGGATTCTGGGTGATGAATATATAATACAATGCATAGGTGATGTATTGTAGAATTGTATACCTGGAACCTATGTAATTTTTACTAATCAATGTCATCCCAACAAATTAACAATTTAAAAAAAACAACTTTCTAAAGGAGAAAGCAGAAGGGTATAAACCTAGAGAGGAGTGGGCAATAGGTATGGAGAGAAAGCAATAAATACCAGACACTTTCAGAAAGTAGATAGAAATGATTGATTGATTAAAAGTATAGAAGCAAAGTAAAAGGAGAAAGTTAAAATGCTGCCCTGATTTCTTACCCAGGGACCTTGGGCTTTGATGGTACACGTCACCGAAATAAGAAGTGGTGGGAATTCCAGGAAGGTGAGATGGATCTGGTGGTTGCTGGAAGAAACAAAATGTCAAGTTCCGTTTGGAAGAATTGTTTTTGTGTACCATTGGAATATACAACAAAAATATGTTGAATATATTATAGAAGCGTAGGGTTTAGGAAAGTAGTCTAGTCTGGACACAGAGATGAAAATAACAGCAAATAAGTAGTGACCAAAGTCATGAGCATAGATGAGACTGCCCCACAAAAGGACATAGGGTAAGAACAAAGGAGACTGAACTAAACAGAGGAGGTTGAAAAGAAATAGGACAGCTAGATTAACCAGGAGAATTGCGCTAAGGAAATTAACAAAAAAAAATTTCAAGAATTAAGTGATCCAAAAGGTTAAATGCCCCATAAAGTTCAAATAAAATGTCAACTGAAACATATCTATTGGATTTAACAACTGCAAAAACATTGGTAACCTTTTCAAGAAGATGGCAGAAAAAGATGACTGAAGATTGAAGAGTAAATGAAGGTGAGGCAGTGTAGACAGCTCCTTTATGAGACTTGACTATGAAGACTGGAAAGGGGTATGTGGAGAACAGAAACTGGGTCATCAGCAGATGTCCTTTTGTTGCCACTGTTGTCTAATGGGAAAAACTTGGAAGTGTTTTTATTCTGCAGAGAAGCAGCCAGTAGACAGGAAGACAATAAAAAGATAGAAAATAGAATGAAAATTTGACAGAATAAGTTCATGGAGGAGACTGGAGAAGTAGCACTTCAGCTCACAGATAAGCCTTGCTTAGAAGGACCTCATCATCAAGTATGGCAATAGGAGGGAAAGGCTGGTGCTTACACAGACAAATGTGTACATAGGGACAGTTAGTGTCTATCTTTTTCCTGAGAAATATTAAATAATATTTTCCATAGAAAATGAGGAAACTGGATAGAGATGTAAACCTGGGAAGAGTGGGAGCAGGTTGAAGGAAATGTTAAAGAATTGTATTATATACTTTGCTGACAGTGGATGCTATAAACCTACATGTACACTAGTACCTATGCATGTTGCATGACTGCTTCCAGCATTTCCCAGAATCTCAAGTTTTTAGAAACAAGCACCTCAGGTGTGAAGAATATGTGAGTTGGGGGTTTGCAGAACAGGTGTAGCAGAAGGACATGGGGACAAGGGAATTAAGGATGCCAGCAAGAGAGAGAATGAGGATAAAACATACCATGAAATTTCATCTGGGGAGAGACCGAAGATGGCAGAGTAGATAAATACCATGCTTGCCTCATCCCATAAACACATTCCAAAATTCTAACTAAATTATAGAACAATCAACTTGAAGAACTATCTGAAGTCAAGCTGAACCGAAGTTTTAAAACTAAGGATATAAAAAAGAAATCATGTCAAGACTGGTAGGAGGGGTGGAAATGCAAAATGAGCTGGTCCCCCTTCCACGTGTAGCAGTTGAAAATCAGCAGAGATATCTTGGCCCACGGAGGAGTGAGGGACCCCCGCCCCACATCAGCCTCCACAGGCCAGAGTAGTGGTGCCAGGAAAAGGACCCCCACAACATCTGGCTATGAAAAACAGTAGGGATTCCAGTCAGCTAGGTGGAACAGAAGGCTGTGGGAAACCCAGATATCCTCTGAAAGGACTCATACATGTACTCACTCTGGGCTCTGACAGAGAAACAGTGACTCAGAGGGCATCAGAGACACGTGGGGAGAGACTAGGTTGTGTGGCTTCAGGGAGAGAACTGGAGGGAAGATCACCATTTTTCCTTTGTGGGGTCCTCCTCCTGTGCAGCTGGCAGGTGAGCACCATCTTTCCTGTATTGAGCCCCTCTCCTATGCCCATAGCCAAATCTGAATCTGAATTGATCTGGTGAGCTCTGCTGGCTCTACCCTGGAGACTCACTGAGATCCTGCCACACCCAACTCTGTACCATAGGAGGCTTTATCAGTTGCTGAGCCTCATGGGAACCAGCAGTTGGCAGCAGTCCTTGGGGTGTACTGGTTTCTTGTGAAACTACCCCAGACCCAGTATTGGTGGCAGTCTCCCTCAATTCATAATGTGGCCTCCCCCATGTGCCTCCAGGTACAACACAGGCAGTGCCCAAACTTAGATTGTTTTGTAGTTTCTGCAAGGTAATCCCCAGCTGGTCCCACAAGTGGCACATCCAAATGATAATCTCCACAGACACCAGGCCCACTAGGGTGATTCCCACTCCATGGGGTAAGCTCCCTACCTACAAACATACACATGGCAGCCCGTAAGCTGTGTACATGGCCAAACCCCACAGCCAGTCAGCCTGAGGGTCAACCCCTCCTACTGACATTCCAATAGCAATCAAGGCTCAACTATAACAAGAAGGCACACACAACCAACACCAGGGACACTCCTGAAGCACCCAGCTCAGGTGACCAGGAAGACTGTGCCACTCAGCCCCACAGGACACCCAGCATAATTGGAAGACATAGCAGATATACCTAGTACATAGAAACAAGTACAGAGAGGCAGCCAAAAGGAAGAAACAAAGAAATACATTCCAAATGAAAGAGTAGAACAAATCTTCAGAAAAAGAACTAACCAACATGGAGACAAGCAACATACCAGATACAGAGTTCAAAACAATAGTTATGGGTTCTCAAGGAACAAAAAGAAAGCAAGCATTAAAAAAAAATAGAAACTGTAAATAGAACCAGTCAGAAATAAAGAACACAATAACTAAAATGAAGAATGCACTAGAAGGAATCACCAGCAGACTAGATGAAGTAGAGATCAAATTAGTGATTTGGAAGACAAGGTAGCCAAAACTCACAACAGCAAAGAGAAAAAAGAATTCAAAAAATTTATGATAGTTTAAAAGACCCAGGAACAACATCAAGTGTAACAATATTCATGTCATAGGAGTACCAGGAGACAAGAGAAAGCAAGAGATTGAAAATCTATTTGAAGAAATAGTGAGGGAAAACTTTCCTAACCTGAAGAAGAAAATAGACATACAAGTCCAGGAAACACAGAGAGTCCCAAACAAGATGAACCCAAACAAACCCACACTAAGATACATTATAATTAAAATGGCAAAGGTTAAAGACAAAGAGAGAATCTTAAAAGGAGAAAAGCAGTTAGTTGTATACAAGGGAACTCCAATAAGACTGTCAGCTGATTCCTCAAAAGAAACTTTTCAGGCCAGAAGAGAGTGGCAGGAAATATTCAAAGTGATGAAAAGCAAGGACCTACAATCAAGGTTTCTATACCCAGCAAGGCTACCATTTAAATTTGAAGAACAGATAAAGAGCTGTGCAGACAAGAAAAAGCTAAAGGAGTTCATCACCACCAAACCAATATTACAAGAAATGTTCAAGGGAATTCTTTAAGATGGAAAAAA
Organism: Lyroderma lyra; assembly: GCA_004026885.1. Taxonomy (NCBI): domain Eukaryota; kingdom Metazoa; phylum Chordata; class Mammalia; order Chiroptera; family Megadermatidae; genus Lyroderma; species Lyroderma lyra. Next base: position 67,810 of record PVJL010001572.1, on the reverse strand, counting down.
AGGATAAAAATATGAATAACAAAATGGCAATAACATATCTATCAACAATTACTTTCAACGTAAACAGATTAAATGTTCTAAGCAAAAACATAGAGTAGCTAATGTATAAGTAAACAAAACCCTTATATATGCTATCTACAAGAGAGTCATTTCAGACTGAAAAACACACAGAGACTGAAAGTAAATGGATGGAAAAGTTATTTCATGAAAATAGAAACAAACAAACAAAAAAGCTGAGGTAGCAATACTTACATCAGAAAAAAAAAAAAAAAAACAGACTTTAAAACAAAGGTTATAACAAGAGACAAAGAAGGACCCAGCAATCTCATTTCTTGGTATTTATCTGAAGTAATGCAAAATGCTACTTCAAGGGGACATATGCATCCATGTGTTCATTTACAATAGCCAAGATATGGAGGCAGCCTGGGTGTCCATCCATGGATGAATGGATAAACAGGAGATGGTACATACACACAATGGAATATTGCTTGGCCATGGAAAGGAATGGGTTCTTGCCATCTGTGGTGGCATGGATGGACCTGGAGGTTATTTTGCTGAGTGGAATATGTCACACAACAAAATATAGATGCAATGTAATTAGCTTATATGTGGAATCTAAAGAACAAAATAAGCAAACAAAACAGAAACAAACTCATAGATACAGAGAACATTTTGATGGTTGACAGATGGGAAGGGTCCTGGGGGTGGGGAATAGGAAGGGATTAAGAAGTGCAAATTGATAGTTTCACACTATTCATAGGGATGCAGGGTATAGTGTAAGAAATATTGTCAATAATATTGTAATAACTATGCATGGTGTCAGAGGGGTACAGATTTGGGGTGATAAATGAAAGGTGGTTGGGGAATAGGGTGAAAAGGTGAGGATATTAAGAAATATAAATTGATAGTCACAAAATAGTCATAGGAATATAAAATAAAGCATAGGGAATATAGTCAATAATATGATAATAACTATGTATAGTGCCAAGTGAGTACTAGACTATACAAGAGGATCACTTCTTAAATTATACAATGGTCTATCCACTATGCTGTACACCTGAAATTAATATAAAATAATATTGAATGTCAAAAAAAACTTTTATCTGTAATGGTAAAGAAATGAAACCAGGAAGGGGTGACAGATGGGAAAAGAATAAGGGAGCAAAAAACTGGATATTACCACATAAAGAAAATAGGTGGGATTTCAAAGCCATATAGAAGGAAACATGAAAGGGAGAATCTTAAGTTTTCACAATAACAGGAAGGCTATTTCCAAAGTGTTCTAATTGTAATTATATTACCTAGGTAAATGAGGTATGGAGTCAAGGACAAGGGTGTTTATCAACTGCAAATACTACTTTTCAAAAGTAAAAGAAACTTTCTATTTATCTAAAACGGCAATTATGAGCAAAATGCCAGTTGTGGGCATTGTTATATAAAAAGCTAGGTTCTGCTTCTCATGTGACAATCTGAGGAAGACATCAATGAAAAGCAAACTCCTACTTCTGACAGTAAGTGCAACCCAAATATTTCATACCAAGACTGGTCAAGGCCTGTGGCTGCCGAAGTGAAGATCTAGGTTTCTTGGATAGCATTACTCAATTCATAATTTCCTCAATAATATCCAGAATCATGGTCCAAGAGGAGTAATTATCATTGCCCAAGTGTGTGTGTAATCTGCTTTGAGACCACAGTCTCTCCCCTTCCTCCCATCTCTCACCTGTGACCCTCATTGACTAATCCCAATAGGAAGCCAAAGAGAAAGACCATTGATGCAGGACATACAAGTCAGCCTCTCAGGACAGAAAATAGGAAGGAGAAGGGTGAAGAGTGGGTCTGGATGGTTTAAAAGACCTCTGAAACAACATCAAGTGTAACAAAACGCTTATATATTCTGTCTACGGGGAGTCACTTCAGACTGAAAAACACACAGAGACTGAAAGGAAAGGGATGGGAAAAGTTATTTCATGAAAATAGAAACAAACAAAAAAGCTGGGGGATATAAAAATATAGACTTTAACACAAAGGCTAAGACAAAAACTATCTGGCAGTTACAATAAGGATTAAGAGAAGCTGTGGTGATACTCCAGGATGTCTTTAGCTGAAAGACACTGGTTTAAAGAAATACATGAGACTCAGCATGAGGACTGGGACTAGATCAAAAGCCACTAACCAAACTCATGGGACATTTATCATGTCGTCAGCTTTTGTTTGGCCTACAGAACATATGTGTTTATATGTTTTCAAACCAAAGATAGCACATGTTTCCAAGTGTTTTCAAATCAGGAGATACCACATAAAAACATAGATTTCTGGCTTCTAGAACAGCATATGCGTTTTCTTTAGGGCAACACTCAGCTGGAGATGAGTAATAGTAGCCACTTTAGACAAGCCTTGCCTTCTCCAATTTTCCTCAGCCCCAGCCACCGTGTCTTACATGCCTGACACTGAGGTCAAGGGGAGTTTTCACCTGAAATTGTCAATTAGCATCAGGTTGCAGGGGCAGAAAAGTACTTTTCTGTATTTACATCTCTACCAAAGTGGGAAAACAAAAGATAGTCCAAGAGAGCAGAATTTTTCCTAAAAAATTGAAAAGAGCATTTTCCTTAAAAGAGGGAAGAGTATTCCTATGTGTTTTAATATGCGCACAAAATGTTTCTGTATCAAAAGAACATAAATCAAGGGATTGTTTTTCTTTTATTCCGCCCACTTCATTCAATTATGTTATGTTACCTGACTGGACCTCCATAGGCATTGCAGCTTAGATCCTGGATTAGAGTCATGCAGGTAGAAAAGGAAAAAAAAATCATCTTAATTTCATGTCACCTACCCACAGTATTCTACATAATTACTGCTATTCCTTGACAATAATGCTAAATCTCCAACTATCACTGAGCCAATGGCTTCCCATTATCACATCCCTTTTGTCCTCTAAGTAACCTGGAACATACAGATCGCAAAGGTTTTGCAGCACTGCCAGGTAAAGACATCCTGTAGGCAGGTAGAAAAATGGTACTAGAGACGAGGGCATGTGCGGTAGAGATAATGGTTGAATGCATGAGAGGAGGTGAGTTCCCTTAGTTAAAGGAGTCTGGAGGGAAAGGTACAAAGGCAAGAACAGAGCTAGAAGAGGAACAGATCATTAAACATTAAGGAGAGGCAGTTCAATAAAGGGATTTTAGTATAAGGACTTGGTTACCCTAGTGATAAAAATGTTGAGAAGCTAAATGGACAATGAGGCAACACGGAGGTTAAGAATATAGTGGTCTCCCCTTATCCACAGTCTCACTCCCTACAGTTTTCGTTACCTGCAGTCTACCTTGATTCCAATACTAAATGGAAAATTCTGAAATAAACAATTCATAAGTTTTAAATTGTATGCCATTCTGACTAGTGTCACGAAATCTCTCATCACCCCATCCTACCCGGACAAGAGTCACCCCTTTGCCCAGCGTATTCACACTGCACAAACTACCAGCACCTTGGTCCCTTGGTAGCTGTTCTGGTTATCAGATTGATTGTCACAGTATCTCAGTGCTTATGTTCAAGAAACCCTTATTTTACTTCATAATGGCCCCAAAGTGCAAGAATATTGATTCTGGCAATTCGGATATGCCAAAGAGAAGCCACAAAGTGCTATCTTTAAGTGAAAAGCTGAATATAGTACAGTAAGATATTTCGTGAGAGAGAAACCATATTCACATAACTTTCATTACAGTATATTATTACAATTATTCATTTTTATTTTTAATTATTGTTATTAATCTCTTACTATGCCTAATTTATAAATTAAACTTTAGTATAGGTACATATGTATAGGAAAAATATTATAGGGTTCAGTACTATTTATGGTTTCAGGTATCCAGTGGGGGCCTTGAAACATATTCCCTACGGATAAGGGGGGACTATTATTGTACCAGGAAGTTTTTGTAACCCCTAGGGCTCATGAAGCACAAGAAGGAGATGGTGATACCAGAGCCCAGAAGCAGGACTACCAGTGGGAACAAGAATAGGATTGAGATTTCCTCACATGAGCTAGAACTACAGGAGAAGTGTGTGGTCTACAGAAAGGATGAAGGAGACTGAGCCACCGCCAGAGGGAGGAACCAGCCAAATCTTCTGCCAGCTCCTCCCATTGGCCAAACCTACTCAGAAAAGTAGGTGTGACACAGACAGGACAGGGAAAAGAATAAAGAATGAATGGGGAGGGTGTGCGGAATGAATTGAAAAGCAACCACAAATAAGAGGTGGAAATCAGACTTTGAAGGATTTAAAAGGAATTGAGGAATAAGAAACAGAAGCACTTAAGTGTAAACCACATGTCAGTCATTTGTGCTGTTTCAGTGTTTCAGAGTAAATTTTGACCTGTTTGCATTCTTATATTCCTAGGATTTTTGGAAAACTAATTCCAAAAAGCTGACTGCTAAAAAGCTCAAGTTATTTTTCCCCAGATAAAATAGCTTTTCCCCCATGTTTCTCCTTCTTCATTTTCTGCTGAAATTTATAGCCTCTTCATTAATTTATAACTTATAATTCCTTTTCTTTTTTAACTCTTCTGCAATTAGCAGCAGGATGCTGTTCTAGTTATTGCTTTGCAATTACAAAACAATAAATTCATCTGAGAGTTAGTCAGCCAGTGGTTTATAATAACATCTAAGTAAAAGCTAGTGTCACTCCCCTATTAACAAGTTTTCCATTTTGCTCATGAGAATATATTATCCAGTTCCCAAGCGGTGTCATGCATACCCCTGGAGGTATGTGCTAGGCCATTCAGGGGTATGCAAAATAGAATCAGTAATTATGAAAAAACAAGTAATGTAAAAAATGCAAAACATTAGTTATGGAACAATAAATGTTAAGTTTGAATCACCGTTAATGGAGACACTTCAAAATTAGATCCCATTAACGAATGATGATTGGTGAGAGCGTGGCTATGAACTCTTCCCGGAAACCACTCTTCTATCAGTCATTATGCACAGTTTCAGGACAATCCCTTTGCAAGTTTCTAGAACGTCCCCAGACATAAATACATCCATAGCCAGACTGTTTGATAAGCTTAGTTATTGACTGAGTAGAATTAAGTGTGTTGTCTTTAACTGTGATTCTTTTCAAATAGTCTCTTTTAATGTTTAAATACTTGATCATCCTTTTCAATATTTAACTATTACAAATATTATAAAATTAAATCTGTGCTTTGTAATTTTAGTGTCGTAAATTTTGTTTTTTAACTTATTTCCTAATTTCCACTGTTTTACATTAAGATAGTCACTGAACAAAAATGTCAGTATTTAAAACCAGCTGTTTTAAAAACAAGGAGTACAACGTACAGAAATGGGTTTTAAAGGAGTACACAAGTGGGAAAAGTTTGGGAACCACTGATCTATACTCTTCAAGTTATATGATCCCAAATGAGGTGATTACTATTTTAATCACATAGTCAATGAAACAAACTGGTTTATTTAAGAGAGCAAGACATTACATAGAGACACAGCAAGACTAGGACCTGAATTTTTTTAAAACCTATAGCTGACCTTTCATTTCCTCATCTGCAAACTAGAATGATGATCAGTACCCCAAATACCTCATAGAGCTTTTGGAAGGCTAAATGAGACAAGTAGTTGAGTGTTCCTTATAAAATGCAATATAAAAATACATAAGGGGCCAAAAATACGTATACACATTTTAAGAAGGAAAAATCTGTATTATAATTGTAATACTCAACATATACCAGAACAAAAGATGAATACAAGTCACATTTGACTTGTGCAATTACAAGAGGTGCTCAAAGTAGTTACCATCCAGATTTATATAATACATAGATAACATCACTTAAAATGTATATACATTTTTTTGGCACCCTTGTATATCTACAGTGCCAGAATGCCTGGAGTCCAAACCCAATCCTACCACTTTCTGCCATGTGAACTTGAGCAAATGATTCACCTGCTCTGTGACTTAATTTCCTCATCTGTGAAATGGAAAGAGGAGGCCCCTCACCATGGTTTATAACAGATGACTGGCTGGGGTAGGGATACCAAAGCCATCCTCCCTTCTTCAACAATAAGACAAGGTGCAGTGTACACTCCAGAGCTCCCAGTGGATCACCTGAATCCCATCCTCACCTAAATCCCATCCTCACCTGAATCCCATCCTCACCTGAATCGCATCCTCACCTGAATCCCATCCTTGTCTAGCACCTTCTCTTTCCTGGTTCTGCTTCCCTCTTGCACTTGTCACTTACCTAAAAGCATTGTCTTAATCAATCTCATGCACACAGGTCGCTGTCACAGGCTCTGCTTTTAGGTAGCCCAAATTAAGTCAGTACTACTCGCAGGGGTTGTTGAAAATACAAATAAGTAGAGCCCTTGAAAGAGTGCCTGGCATACCGTCATGGCTCAGTAAGCGTCAGCACAAATTGGGCGAGAAAAAAACAAGATGATATGATGATTGGGAGCTGATATCACAAAGCCTCTGGCTTGCAGTCAGAATGTAAGGACATTGGCAGTCATCCCGTTATCCTAACAATAAGTAAAAAGTCAAACAAACTGAAAACCCAACAACTCTTCGGAGGTCGGTCAGAGAAGCGAGGTCACACACAGGGCACGGCTCCCAAAATCGGAGAGACACCAGGCAGAAAGAGAGACCACGATTTATCAGAGCGGAGGCAGGCCCACAAGCAGCCACCTCCTGAAACCAGTGCAGGGGCAGAAAAATCCGAACCGTACCTGACAAATTGCTGGAGCCTCAGTGTGGACGAGTCTGAGAGAGAAGAACTCCAGGGGGATCCAGTTATTGGGTGGCGAGGGTAGTGGAAGAAATGTTGTGAGTTTTACCTTCAGGATCACTGCCAGGTTCTCACGGTGAAGATCAGTGGGGGGCAAAACAATCCCTGGTCGTTTTGGTGGAGGGAAGGGGAAATGAACCATTTTGAAACACAGCAGAGCCCTCTGTTCTTCTTAACAAGCCTGCTCTCGGGGAAGCTAGTTAATCACAGCCCACACCGCTGGGTATCATCAGGGCCTAGCTGGTCCAGCAGAAGGGGAATACCCAACTTCAGCCCCTTTTAGCCGTCCTGTCCCACCTAAGGTGGTGGGGGAGAAGGGGCAAAAGTGGGGGTGCCGACAAGCACTTGCGAAGTTCACGGTCCAGGGGCACAGGCTCACTAAAAGACTGACACCTAATCACAGGACTACAGAGCACCCCTTGTCCCTTCGCCCCAGCCCTTACCTCTACATCACTTACCTGAGTTCTTTTTACCCATTACATCATGCCCAGTTTTCAACAAAAAATTACAACCTACTAACAGGCAAAAACCGGTTTGAAGAAACAGAGCAAGCACCAGAACAGACTCAGATAAGGCAAAGAGGTTGGAGTTTTCAGAGTGGGGATTTGAAACAACTATGATTAACATGTTAATGGCCCTAGGGGGCTACAGCGGCTCAGTGTGCTGCCACAGTGGGGAGCGCTAAGGAGCAGATGGGGGCCAGGGCCTTCCCAAGCCCTGGGGGGAAAGGCCAAAGTGGAGGAGCCTTTCCAGTGAGCGTGGGAGGACAACCCACTCCCCTTAGGGGGACAGAAGCAAGACCAAGGGCAGTGGGCAGCGGGCTCATCGATGCTCTGACTGCCCAGCCTGAGCACAGCCTCAAGAAAATCACTCCAGCAAAGGGACCAAGGAGTCCAGCAGGAACTCCCTCAGCAACAACAGTTGGGGGCCAAGAAGCGGAGCCCCCATGGCCACGGCTGCTGCCACCACCAGAATGAGGCTCCAGGTTCTTCCCACAGGAGGAAGACGCGCACGAGTGACTGCAATCATCGCCCCACTGAGGCTGAGCCCAAGCCTCTGGAAGAGCCAAACCACGAGACCAAAGAGCTCAAGAATCTCTCAGAGTATGCCCAGCTGGGTTGCAACGGGCGTCTGGTGTTGAAAAGCAGCTGCTTTTCAAATCTATGCTCACCCTTGAAGGGGACCAGAGCGTGACCAATGGTCTCCGCAAAGACCACATTCCTGGGAGTAAGTTGACAGCTGAAGATGGCCCAGCGCCTTCGACTGGACCAGCCCAAGCTCAACGAGGTCATACCATGCATCAAGCAGGGGAGCCCCAACTGCCGCTAGCATTGCTAGCCACCCAGGTGACCCCCAGTAGGCCCGGCACTGAGGGGTTGCCCATGGAAGAGCCAGGACTACTGAAACGGCTTCTCAGGAACTTGGTCCCCTACTTGAAACAGAAGCAGGCAATGAGGGTGATCAGGGGGGTGGGTCCTGCCAGTGGGGGTGGGTCCAAGGGAAGAGACAACACAGGCATGCTTTATGGCCAAGGGCATCCAACTGTTTTTGCTTCCATGGGCCACATGGGAAGACGAATTGTCTGGGGCCACACATAAAATATAACTAACACAAACAATAACTGATGAGCTTTAAAAACGGTCACAAAAAAATCTGGTAAAGTTTATGATTTGTGTTGGGCCACATTCAAAGCCGTCCTGGGCCACACGCCACCCTCAGGCCCAGGGTTAGACAAACTTTCTATGACTTCCTGCCCTTCACAACAGTTCCTTCAGTCAGCACTAAGGACATTGGGCAAGCTAGAAGAACACATGGCCATAGTTTTAGTGAGGGACACTGACGAGCTCAAACCTGTCTTTTCCAGCTCCACATTTATGTCACAAAAGCAGTTATTTTAAGATCTGATCCCCCTTAGTTTGAATTCTCTGCTGGGTTGTTTTTGTTTATTTGATGGGGGACCAAAAGTCCTGTCCCTCTCCAAAACTGAGTCCTTAGGTTCTTGGGATTTTATTATTATTATTATTATTATTATTATTATTATTATTAATTATTACAGCGATGAGAAAGGACTCCTATCTTGTTGATTTTGGGGTATTTTTTTATAGCCATGAGAAGGAACTCCTGTCATGTTGATTTCTAGTATACAAGACACTGTCTTTATATTTTTTTTGTTTTTTGACTGCTTGGGAAGTCAGTAAAGCTTTGTCAGTAAAGCTTTGTCAGAAGATGGAGTTTTTAACAACAACGACAACCAAGTATGTTAAGGGCTCTAAAGGAAAACGTAGACAACATTCAAGAACAGATGGGTGATGTGAGTAGAGAAATGGAAATTCTAAGAAAACACTAAAAAGAAACATTAGACATCAAAAACACCATAAAACAAGTAACAGAAATGCAGATGGCCTTTGATGGGTTCGTTAGTGCACCGAACACAGCTGAAGAAAGAATCTCTGAGCTTGAGAGCATGTCAGTAGGAACTTCCAAAGCTGAAAAAGCAAAGACAAAAAAGTCAAAAACAACAACAACAAAATAGAACACAGTTTCCAAACTATGGGCCAGCTCTAAAAACCCTGGCTTTCTAAGAACCTTCGACAGCTTTCTAACTTTTTAAAGAAAATTTTAGTTTTCTTCCAGTCCCTGTGCTCTAGATTGAATGAAAATTTTCAGCTACTATGTCAGGCTACCAGCTGCCAGTAATAGAGAAGTAGAGAAGAGGTTGAGTTTTGAGATCAGGTCTCCATGGACTATTCTTAGACAAAGGGGAGTAGAAAGGACATAGAAAGAAAAAAATAGCTATTAAAGTGCTCAAGCCAAGCACAGTGTCCAGCACATAGTTATAATACCATCAATAATTATTTAGTGTGATGGTTTTAAAGCTATGTCCATAAATTCTTTGATACTTCTCCCATTAAGAGGTAGAGTTAAAATTCCCTCTGATTGATTATTGACTTAATCACATAAATTTGATAGAATAAGGCAGAATAGAATAATGTCCCTTCTAAAAGTAAGATATAAAAAGACTAGAGTTTCTATCTGGGCTATTCTCACTCCCACCCTCTTTTCCCTAGATCACTTACTATGGGAGAAGTCTTATGAAAAGGCTTACGTGACAAGGAACTGAAGCCTCCTGCCAGCAGCCCCCTGAGAGATCTTGAAGTGGACCCTCCAGCCCTTTGCACAGCTACAGCCCTGGCCAACCACTTAACTGTAAACCCAGGAGTGACCCTGAGCCAGTGCCTGGACTCCTGACCCACAGAAACTGTGAGATAATAAATGTTTGTTGTTTTAAGCTGCCAACCTAGGGTAATTTGTTACACAGCAATAAATAACTAACAATGTGGAAAAACAAAATGCCAGACATCAGTGGTTTTGTTGAAGCACGAGAAACACCAAGACTGTGAACAAGATGTGATAGGCTGGAAGTGGAGTTACCTGCGTGTATGAAGGGCATCAGGAAAAGCAAATCGGAGAATGCAAATGTCAGCATGCCAATATGAAAAAAGCAAAACTATTATGAACTCCAACCAACTCAGGGGTGAAACAGGACCCCTCAGCTCACCAGGTGGCTCTGTGACTGCAGGGAGCTCTAGCAGGAGAAGCTCAGTTACTTAAACAAATGCAAAGTGCTATTGTGCAGGAGAGAGCACAAATAGAAAGTCTTCTCCTTGGGGAAAGAGAGCGAGGGCAAATAATCGGGCTCTTTAAAACCAAGAATCAATGCTTTACTCTTCGGCTGCTAGAATAAGGGGTATCAAATAATTCAAACTCTTCCGTTGTCACGGTTGTTTTTTTCTGGTCTCCTGAATTTAAATTAGTAAGATGTTCCTGTGAATTCAGTCTTAATTGAAAGGATTTCAAGAAATTTTCCAAACTCATTATGGATGAATAGACGCCCCAGAAATTTTCCACGGAGTTCAAGTTTTCAAAGGCAGCCCTGTAGCGTCTTTCCCAACGTTTTCATTACTTCGTGAAGACCCTGCCTGTGCTCATGGCTTTATGAGACCAAAGGTCAACAGGGCAGACTTGCATTCTGGCTTCAGCTTTATATATAACCAGTTAGAGGACCTCAAATATGACCTTTCCCTTCTGAAACTTACTTCCTTATTTGTCACACTGTGTTGATAGCACTGTACTACTTTACAGCACTGATGTCAAAGCAGATTATGAAAAAGCACTCGGCAATGTGCTGCACAAATAGAAAAGGGGGATCCCTTAAGCAGCCATGTTTTTCCAAGAAGACTGCCTCTCAGCTACTGTTAACTCCTCAGTCATTTCAGACTTTTCACTACTAGGAGGACATGCTTGTCATCAACATGTGCTCTCTCTTTGGTTCTAACAATAGCAATATCCTTGTGCTTTCAATACAGGGACTCAGCTTCTTCCACACTTATGGTTGGCATTGTTATTTCTGCCTTCTCTGAGGCTGTTCTGGGAGTTTCCTTTTATTACTTCCTGTCTCTCTTTACCTGGGAGGTATTTCTCTCCAATAAACGCTTCTTCAGCTTTGTCCTTGAGGAAACCACGGTGGAGTCATTCTGTTCTCATTTTTCAGGGAAAAACTGCCTTCTGAAGAAGGGCTCATTCTCCATTGTACTGCAGCTCTAAATATCGGTTCTGAATTACCTGGGCCAGTGCAGTGGATCAAGAATACTTAAATTCTCAAAAACACCTTTTCATTTTCCTAAGGCATTGGATTGCCCATTGTTCTAAATTTCAGAATGTCTTATCTCCTGCCAACCTGGCCTACACCCCTCATCCACAGGGAGATCACTGGTGGTTCAGAACATGGGTTTCAGAACCAGCTGGGTCACCTGAGCAAGTGACCTAACAGCTCTGCACTTCATTTCTCCTGAGGATAATGTACAGGAACATCTTGTTAATTTAAAAACACAGCATGCTTTAAAATGTGCTGGGCACAAAGGAGGACTCTATAAATGTAAACTAGTAAAGTATCACTTCTTTCCATAAGGTTTCAATTTCTCTCTCAAGCTACCCTGGTCTCTTGCCCGCATATCCTGTTCTTTCCTCACTCCATTGCCTTTTCTCCTGCCTATCCCAATAGGGCCCAGCAGGGCCTACCTCCTGTCAAAGCCTGTCTTTCTACAGTAGCCTACAATGTGGTTTCCTCAAAACTCTCATAGTCCTCATCTCTACCATTTACTGAGAAGTTGTCCTATTCACTTTCTGTGTGTGGGGGTCATTTAGCCCCAGCATGCTTTACTTGTTGACATTGTGATTTGCTATAAATATTTTATCAAATAGACATACATCCAGGCTTAGTAATGTGGATGCTGAATTTTAAATCAATGTAATAGATGTCAGTGAATAACAGGAAAAGGAAAAGTTTAGTTGATTTTAGGATCCAACAGCAACCCTGATTTTCTTTGCAGCTAGCTCCCTTTGTACTTCCCAGAGATGTTCCTATTAATAAAGAGGTACAATTCCAATAAATTTTATCAGCAATATTATCAAAAATGGGAATAACATAAGAGACATAGATTTGTGTTCTAAAAAGTGGTGAGAGGATTCTAGACTGGAAAAGTAATTAAAGTCATTAGATTCCTATTTAAGATAAGGTCAACTAAATGGAAATTGCAAAATATACACCTGGAAGTCTTGATCTTTAAAAGCAGAGAAAGGTTGTGGTAAGGTTAGTAAAGTTGAAAAAGACAGCTGGCCATACATAGCAAGGAGGGGCAACAAAGAGAGAGGTACAGGCCCCACCACATAATCTGCACCAAGGAAGGGCTCCCCATGATCCAGGAATGGATTTCCATCAGCCCTCACAAACTGGGGATGCCCTCTAGAGGAGAGACACGTCCCTTTACCTTTCTTCCTGGTACCGTCCAAAGAGACTAAATAAGGGGCATTTTCAAGGCCAATATTAAAAGGAGGCTTAGGATGATGTTGAGGGTCCTACCAAAAAAATCTTAGAGTTCCCTGGTGGTGTAGTGGCTAGGCTTCAGTGCTCTCAACGCAGTGGGCTGGGTTCGATTCCCAGCCAGGGAACTACCCACATGAAAAAATAAAAAATAAAATAAAAAAGAAATCTCTCTCCACTAGTTTGTTGATTCCTGAAGTCTTTTCTTCTGTAATTAGAAATTGAGACTTTCAATGTGAATGCAGTTCCATACGTTGACTGAAGAATCAACAACTGCAAATAGGGCTAAGCTATCCTTTCTGGGTTTATTGGATAGGAAGGAATCAAAAAGAACAGTGAGGAATGAGACCCCAGAAGTGAGTCAACTAACTTTGAAGTTCACACAAAGCCAAAGAGAATTTGTGTTCCCGGAGTGCTTCCTACAGCTATCCCAGTATGTTTGCAGCTCTGCAAGTTAGTATACTTTGTGACTCTAGTGAAGTTGAGGACCCATGTGGGCTTGCCCTGGCACTGTGCCACAGTCAAAGAAGTACATCCTTTAACAGTAAAAATAACTTTAAAGAGATTTCCTCTACATTCCTCAATTAGTACTGAAAAGGGTGGTGATTTACTGAATTGTGTCTACTACACACACACCCCCAGATCTATATGAACCCTAACCCCCAATACGAGTGTATTTGGAGATAAGGTCTTTAAGTAAGTATAATAATTAAGGTTAAATTAGATCATAAGGGCAGAGCCCCTATCTAATAGGACTGGTATCCTCATAAAAAGAGGAGGGGACACTGATTGCACATATGCACAGGGGAAAGGCCATGTGAGGATAATGAGAAAGCAGTTGTGTGCAAGCCAGAAAGAGTGGCCTCACCAGAAACCAACCCTGCTGGTTCCTTGATCTAGGAATTTCCAGAACTGTGAAAAAGTCCATTTCTGTTGGTTAAGCCACCCAGTCTATGGTATTCTGTTATGGCAGCCCAAGCAGGCTAATACAGGGTCTAATTTAACACACACACACACACACACACACACACACACACACACACACATCTCCCAGTAGAGATAAAAATCCTAGGAGTTCCCTGGTGGTGTAGTGGCTTAAGGCTTTGGTGCTGACGCTGTGTCAGCGCTGTGGCCTGGGTTTGATTCCCAGCCAGGGAGCTACCCACATACCAAAAAAAAAATTCCCAGATTGGCCACAGGTTTCTTTTGATGGGCTCCAAGATGTGGGTTTGGAAGTCTACAACTACTCTCATAGTAGTAATTTTTATCCCATCCCAACACATTCATTATAATAGAAAGATTTTTTTCCTCGAGTATTAGGACATACAGGTTGACAAACACTTATTAGGCACCCACTGTACACACTAGGACATAGGATACAAAGATGAAGAAGATGTCTGCCTGCAAGGATCTCAAAGGAGGTTCACCAGGTCCCGGGACTGAAGGCACTACAAGTGGCTGCTCCCTTCCTAGTCCCACTCTTTCCACCCCATCAAGGAGACACAACTGCACACCTGAACACTGGGTGTGCCTTAACCCTATCAGCCCCAGCTCTCTGGATGGATTGGGCATGGGCAGCTTTTCCATCTCATCTAGCCTTAAGATATTTTTACTTTGAGGAGTGTTTAAACTTACATACATTTCCAAAAGATCCCATTTATAGTTGATTTTATTTTTAGAAAGCAGAATGGTGACTGGAAAGAGCCCCAAACACAGAGTTGGGACTGGGTCAGTTCCAGCTCCCTCTTCAAATCCATGACTCCGTCTGGCCCAGTTTCCACTACAGGTAAATGGAGACGATAATGCCTTCTTCACAATGTTGCAAGGATTTAAAGAAATATGTGTACTTAACTGCAAAGCTATATAAATAAAAGGCAGTAGAAATAATAACAATAATGTATGAACTGTTTGCCATGTTCCAGCAACTACAGTCAAATCTCACAATAACCATAATTGTAGGAACACTGCAATGTGGGTACTATTGTTAATATAATCTGCATCTTCACTAATAAGAAATGGGAAACTTAAAGAAGCTGTACAACTAGCTCAATTTTAAAGCCTGGTGACTCCAGAGTTCCAGGCATCTATTACCCTATTATATTCTTCCATGTTTGCATAACATTTTAGTCAATTATCTTAGGTACTTTCAAATCATTCTCAAATCATAATTTAAAAGAGTTGATGTACATTTTACAGATGAAAGCCATGAGGAAGAGAAAGAAATACAGAGCATAGAAGCTTAAGTAATAGACTAATCATTAAAGGGCTTAGAAGACACACCTCATTCAGGCTGCTGCCAAGTCCATGTCTCCAAAACACCTCATCGCTTTGTTTTCTGTTTTTGTTTTTGTTTGCCAAGCAAGCAGTGGATTTATTAAAGGAGAGAAAAAGAGTACACTCCCAAAATAATGGGTGTGGGAAGGCCAGAAAGAGCACAACCATGTTGAAGAACAAAGAAGGTTAGAATTTTATTAGATTGAGGGCGTGAAATGTTCAAGTTATAAGGGTGGCCCATAACTCTTTAAAGAAAACTAATGCATGAAGTTAGTTACTGAAGAACAAGCGTTCTTGTATTGTTGGAGGAAGGAAATTCAGGACATACAGACTTAAGTAACTCAGACGAAGCCAAACAAACAGTGAGCTTATCAAAAGAGAGGAAATCGTATAGTACACTTTCAAGATGGTGTGAGAGCAAGCAGACCCAGAGGAAGAGCACTGCCCAAAGAACAAAGAAGCTTAGAATTTTACTCTAGTGAGGGCACAAAATATTCAAGATTTAAGGGTGGCATCACAGGCATTCCCAGGCGGTCCATGCTGACCACTCTTTCCCGTGGGGAGGTGGGATTCCTTGTTCTCAGTTGGCCCTTGTCAGAAATGTCATAGTGACACACGGGGTGGAGATTTTTCTCTGCTCAAGATGCTAATAGTATCATAATCTATTACAGTTAGCTGTAGTTGCACCTTTTTTTAATGACCTCATCTCCTCATTTCTTGGTCTCCTCTCACCTCCTCCTTGCTTTTCTCCCCCCTCTCCCCTCGTGGTCCTACTATAATCAAATTTCTACCATAGGATTTTTTTTTAACCTTAAAAATTATTCTTTTTAGAAACAGAGAGTAGAGTAATGGTTACTAAGGGACAGGAATGAGTAAAATAGGGAGATATTGATCAGAGGGTACAAACTTTCAGTTATCAAATTAACAAGTTCTGGGGAATTATTGCACAGCATGGTGACCGTGGTTAATAATACTGCATCATGTAGTTGCTAAAGGGGTAGATCTTAAATGTTTTTACCACAGAAAGAAAGTGGTAACGGGATGCAGGAAAGGCCATATTAGCTAACACCATGGTGGTAATCCTTTCACAATATATAAATAATATATTGTAAACCTTAAACATACACCGTGTTATATGTCAATGATATCTCAATAAAGCTGGAAAATTTGTTCCTCTTAAGTCATCACATTAAATTATCTCTTTTCTACCATTCAGACATTTAAGCAAATTTTTTTTTAATTGAATACAGGGCTTAGCTTCTTTCTGCAACTGCATATAAAGGCTTTTAACTATGGGATGACTCTGCCATCTAGCTTCCTAAGCCTATATAGCCGTTCATGAGACTCTCTGGGGGCATATTAGGGCTAAGCACTGCTTTGGTTTAAAATGCATTGTTTTAGGTCACTTAACAAATGTTCACTGTTCACACACACACACACACACACACACACTCCCCACAGCAATAACAGGAAATTTGATATCTCCTCCTTAACAGAAAGAAGTTCATATTTGAAAGGTCAGTCTACAATGTTGTGGGACCCCTGAGCCACTTGCGATTTCCGCTTGTTATAAAAAAAGAAAAAGGTCAATAGAACACATTCTTTCTTTTCACGAATTTGGAATGCAGATTTTAGACTTAAAGTGAGTGGGGTTAACATGAAAGGCCAAAGTACTTGTGTGATTAAGTCTCGTGTTTGAGTAAATCTTATAAATTTAATTGAAGAAAGAACGCGTTTTCTATAGTCTGTTTATATTCTATAGCAGCAGTTTCTTTAACCTTGCTACCCCAAGGTTGCCAAGAATATTATCTATTATAGATAGATTATTGTTTCTGGAAAATGGTAGCATAGTCCTCAGGAAATGAGAGGAAATCTCTGTTTTGGACTGAACCTAGGTTTGACATCATATTAAAATGGGGTTCTTTAGTAAAGTGCCCAATCTCAGAATACAAATGTCCTCATTTCCTTCAGGCCAAAGGACCCTGTTGCCAGCAGAGTGTGAAAACACGAGTAGCTGAGTGGAGACAGACTATTCTCTCACACAGGGTGAATTAAATCTGTTCCTATAAATCCAGATTTACTGTGTTTGGCCAGAGTGGCCCCACCACACACACACACACACACACACACACACACACACACAATTTCTTTCTATTGAGGCATCTAGTTTTAAAATATTTTCACGTTAGAATGAATGGAAGGGGGTAAGTACAGTTCTTATTCCATAATCAACTTTCAATGATCGATTGTAATAAAAGAGGTAAGTATAAAATAATCAGAGATGCAGTATAATCTGTCAAGAACAAGGGAGACTTTGAAATGGACCAAAAAGATTGCTGGGTGTTTTCTATGGAAAATACGTGCTGGTCATAGCTCTTCTTTCTGGGTTATCTGAGTCTACTGTCTTTGATCTAGTCATAAGCCTGACTGTTATTGAAGAGGTGATGGGTAGCCCAGGGATCCCTTTGAACTTTTAGGTCCCTGATTAAACCACCTTCGGTTAATTGTGCCGTTTTCCAGCATGGCCATGGCCAGCTACCCCAGATACCACACTACATTGTTAAGCACCATGATTACATGCGTTTTCCTTAAATAAGAATATTCCAAAAACGTACTGTTTCATAACATAGATGTTGGAATTTATACAACCAAACGGTTTCCAGAGTTTCTCTACAACGAAGCCAACCTTGGGAGGAAAAGAACCCTCAATTTATTTAACATCCCTTTTATGCTTCAGGGCAGTATAATTAAGACCTTGAAATTTGAAGTCTGATTTCCTGAATGCAAATTTCAACTTCACCTCTAGGCAATGGACCTGATTTCTCTGAGTCTCAAATTTCCTTATGTATAAAATGAAAAATAAGCATTACTTCTCAACGCTTTTGTGAGAATTTCAGTCTTTGGCAGAGACAAATGGGTACTAAACCCTTAACAAATGATGTTGTTGTTGTTATTGTTGTTTTCTATATGTCTTTTATATAAAACACATAATCATAAATTACCATAATAAATAGATAAATAAGATAAATAGATAAATAATAAATAAATAAATAAGAATTGAGCCTGAAGACTTTGTGATCAAAGATACAAAACAAAACTCTTTTATTACATTTGAGACCCATTCCTGAACTTGCTCCTAAGGTCTTCTCCAAGATCTAAGAATTGCTGTTTATTGTTGGTATTCCCAAGAGTATTGTAATCATAGAAAGAAAAAAATTAAGAATACCAGAGATCAAGCTCTATTTTGATGAGACAGGGAAAGAGTTAACAAAAACAAGCTTGAGGGGACTAGCAGGAACCAAGTGTAGCTGAGTTTGGCAAACTGCAAAATCAAAAAGCGGATAGAACCACTTGGAACAGTAGCCGTGACCTTGGGAAACAAGCTTATCTGAGCTTGGCCAGCTGCAAGGACAAGTTTACTGCTGCCCTGATCTCACCTTCAATTTTTAAGAGGCAACCACCACATCCTGATATTGCAGAAACTGCCTGTACTTTTCCTATACAAGAAGAGCTAACCCAAAGTTTGAGACAGCTGGTCTACCTTAGACTCTGCCCAGGTCATTTCTCTGCCTGTACTTCTCTCTCTAAATAAAACTGTTCTTGCTTTCCTACTTTCCTAAGTCTTGTGAATTCTTTCACATTCTGCAAATGATGAGGGGGCATCCCAAAAAAACCACAACACATCTCCTACCAAGATACTGAACTCACAAGGACTTCTGGCTCCCAGATCAACTCTGGAGGAACTAACTATAAAGGGAAACCATCAAAATACAGAATATTTTGAGGAACCCCTTGGGGAGATGGAGGGATGCTTTGAACTGAGGGGAGACGTTTTATCCAGAGGCAGGAAGTAGATCTATTCTACTGTAGGGAGAAGAATGAGAGTGGGGAGAGAAAGACAGACAGACAGGCACACCATACCATCAAACGTTGAAGGAGAGGGGAAAATAACTCTTCCTCTACACTCCCAACTGCAATAGCTAGGCCTGAAAATCAAATTGATATTATAAGAGTTCTGCCTGAAACTTGAGTAATTTCTGCTCTGAACAACTGGGGGCAAGAGATTTGGAAGTTTACCACTCTTCTTGGATCCCACCTGTTGCCTTGCACCTTCTCCCTTCCCTGAATATATGGGGTGCTGGAACTTAGGGTGCTCTTAAAATGAATTTGAGAAAACCAAAAATGTTCCAGCTTTGCATCCTAGTGGCATTTCAATAAAGAAAATCTTTCTTTGCAAACTCTAATCTATTGAATAGTAAATATTTGATGCATCAAGCACATGGGCCTTGTGACTACAACAATAAAAGATGTCTTAACAAGAAGAAAAAAAAAACAGATTGAATTATGTTCAAACACACAGGAATTCACAAAGAAATATGTGATTCAAGGAGGCAGCCAAAATGTAGGGGCTTACCTTCTTTGGCCATTCACAAGAAAAGGCATTTTTCAGCTTGGGGAGAGGTAAAGGGGAAAGTTATAGGAAGGCGATCAGGAAATGTGTGTTAGACAAGAGTTTTTAGTAAGGTTTGTGTTAAACAAAGAAACATTCATGGAAACTTCAAACCCTTCTGAATGAAAGGGTTTATTGAGCCATGTGCTAGCCAGAAGAAGGACTAGATCCTGGGACATACCATCTAAACCACAAGCAACATGGCTAGATGGAAAAGACAAAAACACCTGCCATCCTAGAGTTGATGTGCTCTCTTATACATTAAGTTTTGGAGAAGAAAGATGTAAGTTGTTTTGAAATAATTTACACTGGCTATAAATAAGACAGAAAAAGATGAAATAGAGGCACTTCTAAGGTATGTTCACAGGCCATAATGAAGAGATATTTTTTTTACTTTTGATTGGTTATGGTGGGCAAGAGCAAGTTTATGGATAAGCAGGATGCAGTGGCATTTGGTGGTGGGCTTTTTTTTTTTAATAGCCACCTGAAAGTTAATTCAAAGCATCAAGTACTTTTTTGTTAGTTGGCCCACAGCTATTAACTGGTTAATTACTCTTGTCTCTTTCCATCCCTTTCCTGGCCTGCTGTAATTTAATTTAAGACATCTCAGAATTTTTCTCTTGTCATTTGTTATGCAGATTTAAATAATTGCCTTCTGCATTAATGAATTGTTAAGAGTTTTCCTCCTCCTTGCTGGTATGAGAAAGGGACACATGTATTTATAAATAGGACTTTCCTTTCAAATGTAAATTTTCCTTACAAAAGGGAAACTTATGCTCTCCTTTCGACTTTTTCCTATGTCAGTGTTTCTCAAAATAATTGGCTTAAAATAATCTTTATGCCAAAGAGGCATATTCTAGGGTAGCATATTCTGGTCCCATTTGAGTTCTATTCTTGCTTTTCTGTCTTTATTGTCTTGAGTCAGTACATGAATGCCTCTTCAGAATCGAGATTGACTCAGCCCAGGGTGCAGGTATCCTCAAAATTAGAATCATGTAGTACAAAAGTGCTGTGTAAATGAGGAGCTAAGAAAAAAATGGGTGGAACCTCACCAGCCTTAGTGATTTGGTAATATGTATGTATATTACACCATATACTATAATATGGTGGTGAGTTAACCATTTAACTAGTATAAAAGTTAAAGAACAAGGGTATCAAAAATAACCATGTCTAGATGTACAGGGAGGACACAACATATGGGACCTCCAAAAACTCTTCTGGAGATTACAACTAATAAAACCCCTATACCTCAACTAAGGGCCCTCTACACATTGCACAATCATAGCTAAGCAACCCACTTGTTGCAGTAAGGTACCTACAGGCAGGCAGAGGCTTAAATGAAGGTGGAAGAGTAGGGACGCAGCCACCTAGGTCCCCACTTGAAACTCTACCGTGGTGGGAGGGAGGAGGAAGAAGGTGCCAGGAGAGCACTCCAGACCTCACCTGGTCTGCAGGACAGAGGAAGGGAGGCCCACAGGCAGGGCATGAGATACCACAACCACCTCATTTTGGCCCCAGGAGGTGCAGACTAGTCTGCAAACCACAGCAGCCAGACTTCACTACAGTTCCCAGAGAAGGGGGAGTGACTGGGCAGTGAGGAATAGCAGCACAAATGCTCTGGCCAGGAAGGAGAAGGAGAGGGAGGCTGCATGCACATTTCTTGGCCTACAACCAGCATAATTGAAAGACCAGCATACTGAATTGACCCCAAGGTTCAGGGGAGAATCTGCACATGGATCAAAATGAGAACAGAAAGGCACAAGCATGCCCAAACTCCCTGCACAACCTCCGGAGCCACAGGAAGAAACAAAGCCACAAATGCCCCTCCCCCATTAACCTCTACCAACCCAGTATCAGCAGCAAACACCAAAGAAACTGCAGCTGGTAGGGTCCAGAGAGGCTGCAAATATGAGATACCAGAGAATTAAAGAAATGGGAACGAATGACCCATCGGAAAAAGAGCTCAAAGCAACAACTATAAAAATGCTTAAGAAACTGAATGATAATTTCAACAAAGAGATAGCAAGCATTAAAGAAGACTTAAAAACCATTATAAAGGACCAGACAGAGATAATGACTATATTAACTGAAATGAAGAATGGAATAAAAGTCACCAAACTAGATAAAATAGAAGCACAAAACAGTGATTTGCAGGAAAAGCCAACAGAAAACACCCATTTAGAATAGAGAGATATGAGAATCCAGAAAAATGAGGATGGTATGAGATTCCTCTGGGACAATTTTAAGCAGAAGAATATCAGAATCATAGGTGTGCTGGAAGGGACAGAAGAAAGGCAAGGGATCAAGAAATTATTTGAAGAAATACTGACTGAAAATTTTCCTAACCTGGTGAAGGAAATAGACATACAAGTTCAGGGTGCAAAGACAATCCCAAACGAGGTGATCCCAAACAAGAACACACAAGACACATCATAATTAAATTGGCAAAAGTTAAAGAAAAATAGAAAAGTCTAAAAACAGCAAGAGAAATGCAGGTAGTAACTTATAAAGAGACAACTATTCGATTCTCAGTTGATTTCTCACCAGAAACTTTACAGGCCAAAAGGGATTGGCAGAAAATATATAACATGATGAAAACCAAGGATCTGCAATCAAGAATAATGTATCCAGCAAGGCTAGCATTCAAAATTGGAGGACAGATAAAGAACTTCTCAGATAAGAAAAGGTTAAACAAATACATCACCACCAAACCAGTACTACAAAGAATGTTAGAGGGACTTCTTTAAGATGGGAGGAGGGCTGGGAGTGTGGGTAAAATAAGGTATAGGGATGGAGAAATTTAGTGTGATTGTTAACATTGAATCAAAAGGAATAAAGAATCAAAACTCATGGACATAGTCAATAATTTAGAAGCTACCTGAGGGAAAGTGGGGAAGGGAGTGGAGGAGAAGGGACAGAGACACAAATATATGGTGATGAAAAGAGAACTGACTCTGGGTGGTGAACACATAATACAATACATAGAAGATGTAATGTAGAATTATATACCTGGGACCTATGTAATTTTTACTAATCAATGTCACCCCAGTAAATTAAAAAGCAAAAAATAATAGTAATAATCATAACCAAAAAAAATCATAGCTATAATAATTTGTTAATGCATAAACAATATAAAAAGAGGTAAATTGTGACATCAAAAAGATAAAAGGGGGAGTAAAAGGGTAGAGTTTTTGTATGGGAGTGCATTTGAGTTGCTATTAGCTTAAAATAGACTATTAGTTCTTTTTGGGGGGTTGGGGGCAGATAGTTCCCTGGCTGGGAATCGAACCCAGGTCATGGCGTTGAGAGGACCGAAGCCTAGCCACTACACCACCAGGGAACCCCTGACTATTAGTTCTATACCATATTTTGTGTAAGGCTTATGGTAACCACAAAGCAAAAATGTACAGTAAATTCACAAAAGATAAGGATAAGAAGACAATCAAAGCATATCACTATGGAAAATCATCAATACACAAAGGAAGGCAGCAAGAGAGGATGATAGGAACAAGGAAATTATAAAACAGGCAGAAAACAATTATTAGTACCTTACTTATCAATAATTGCTCTAAATATAAATGGATTAAATTCTCCTGAAAAAGGCATAGAGTGGCTAAATTTAATAGCAGGACCCAAACATATGCTGCCTGCCAACACACTCACTTCAGCTTTAATGACACACAGAGACTCACAGTAAAGAAACAGAAAAAGATATTCCATGCAAGTGAAAACCAAAAGACAACAAAGGTAGCTATACTTACATTATGGCAGACAAAATAGACTTCAAGCCAAAAATGGTAACAAGAAACAAAGAAGGTTTGGATTATGCAGAGTTCTATCAGCCCTCAGGTTTCTATAGGATTATTTCCCCAGGGCCATGATGATGAACCAACTTTATCTCTTCAGGTTTTGTCCTCCTGCCATTTGTGACAACATCGATGGACCTCGAGGGCATTATGCTAAGTGAGATAAGTCAGACAGAGATAGACAAATACTGTCTGATATCATTTATATATGAAAACTGAGGGGGAAGCAGAGTTTTACCACCACAAAATAGGCCTTTGGGGGGATGCTGGTTATTTACAAGAAATAAAAGACTCAGGAAAAACCTTTGATCTTCTCTCTTACTGCCCAAAATATTTTAGGTAGAGGACCTGCTCCAAAAAGGAAGATATCATCATAGAGAACTACAGTTTAATATGAACTAGTGTATGGTGGACAAGAAGAAACTTAGCAAGGCCCATGTGATCAAAGTCCTCTCTGTGTCCCATTGTTTAAAATGGCCCAGTAAACTGTGAATTACACACCTGGAACCTGTGTAATTCTTATTAATCAATGTCACCCAATAAGTCTAACAATAAAAAAATAAAACAAAAAACTGGCCCAGTAAACACTCATTCACCAAACATTTGCTTTTCCATCTCCACATGAATTTCCTTCTTCCCATTTTGATACTGGTCAAATGGGGGAGCCCCTCACTATAGGAACTTCCAATTCCCTTTTCTTAGTTCCTTGGCTCCCCAGCCTTGCCTTTCTCCTAGTCCCTAGCTTTAATGACCCTCTCAATCTTCTTCAGTCTCTGGCCTTAAACAATAAAGTACTCCTAGCCTGAATCATAGACTGTCTCCTTTCTACCTCTTGCTTTGCTTTAAACAATTATTCTGTAACGTGTGATTTATGTACTTTAACCTCCAGCCCCTGCTCCTGGGCAGGTAACATTACCCAATAGACCAGTTAAGCCACAAGAAGAGGTCGCAGGCTCAATCCATCATGTAGCCACCCTATGTCAGTGAGTTTGAGGCCTGCTTCTTGGGCAAATGCTTTGAAATATAGTTACTGACTCTATTTTTCCTCCTCTAGGGGCTACTGTGATCCAAATAATTCCCCAGCAAGGCTTCCAGCCCATCCTGACCAAAGAAGTCAACATGGTCTCCCAGGCAGATCTCAAGACCCCTGCCCCTTTTAGATCAGATAGAGTGAGAGCTCCATGAATCCTGGGGAGGTAGGGACAACGGCCACATTCAGCAGGAAGCAGATATAAAAGAGACCTCCTGTCCCTCAACTTCCCATAGAGATTTATAGGGAATCACCTCTCTCAAGAGAAAAGTGAGGTAGGCAGATAGGATAGGGGGATCTCAGGACTGCTCCCAGGGGACCCATCTTGCTGGAATAGTCACTACCCAAATTACAGGAGAAATTAGTTAACACGAAGAAAGTTATAGAATGCAAAAAGTCTACCAGTTAGTCTAGCCAGTTCCTAACACCTGTACAGTTAAGAGTTACAATGATTCTCATTTCACCTGAGCCTCATTATACCATCATTATAATATCATACAGATGCCCGGAAGTTTATTAATATCATTATAACAGACTAACGTTTGGGAAGGAACATGCGCAGTCTAAAAAGGTGACCAAATTCCTCCTGTCAATCAAAGATGCCAAGGAAAAGATCTCACACCCAGATAGGCGTAACTCCTTACAACTCAAGAACATGTAAACTACCAAGGCCTCATTATTCAGGGCTCTTGAGCCCTTTTTCTGATCAAGCCTGCTCCTACCCCTTAGGAGTGCACTTTCCCTTTGTTATTAAAGGCTCTAAAGCCACTCACCTGTTCAAGCCTGCTCCTACCTCTTAGGAGTATACTTTCTCTTTGTTTCTCCTCTATCCTTTGGTGTATGTCTCGTTCAATTCTTTGCTGGTGATACCACACTGGTGTGCTGGACACCACACCGAGAAGGGCCCCATTCTCTGGTAACACTTTGAAGTCTCAAACCACAACCTGCCTCCCTTCTCCTTAGCTCCTTTGGGCCCTATATTCTTAGGGAACCCCCATATGTACATTCATAATAAATTTGGCCATTTTCTCCTATTAACCTGTCTCATGTTAATTGACAATTAGACCAGTCAGATGAACTTCACAGGATAGAAGGAAAATCATTTTTCTTCCCCTACAAAACTAAAAAGTTTGAACCCATAGAAACAAAAAGTAGAATGGTAGTTACCAGGAACTGAGGGATGGAAGGATTGGGAAGATTTTGGTCAAAGGGTACACACTTTCAGTTAGAAGATGAATAAGTTTGGAGGATCTAATTGTAGTCAACAATACTGTATTATGTACTTCAAAATTGCCAGGAAACCAGATCGTAAATGTTCTCACCACAAAATGAAATAATAATTATGTGAAGTGATAGAGGTGATAGCAATGGTCTATGGTGGTAATCATAACATATAAATGTATCAAATCGACACTGTACACCTTAAACTTACATATTATATGTTGGTTATATCTCAATTAAGAAAAAGAAATTTACAATGAATTGGAAGTATAAATGTCAGTTAAAGGTAACACATGGCAAATACACATACAAAAAAGTATTTTTTGCCAACAGTTCTCTTCATAAATAATGTTTTCAGCTCTGACCCTTTGACAGTTTTGTTTTAATTCACTTTTGCTTTTCCTCAGTGTTTTGTCCTGAGATTCAGTGGTCAATTGTTTTAATCTAAGAAACGCTACATCTATTTGCAGGAGTAACACTCCTGGACCAGGAACCTGGAGGTTGCCGGGACCACTCCAGCAGGGATGGCAGCAATGAAAATAGGACACTGGTCTCCTAAGAAGTGTGACCCTTTGGGACGCCCAAAGCATTCATTTTATAGTTCTTTAAGCTTGTAGTCTTTGGAACAGCAGTGCCCAAAGGGCGCACACACACTTCAGGCTCCTGAAGCCATGGTCATCCCAACTATAAATGACTGTTTGACAGACCAACAAAAGGAGCAACTATGAATGTGTGCTCCTAGCATCTCCAGCCTCTTCTTGGGTCCTCAGACATCTGGGGGATGAGCCTTGCATCCAGTCCCCAGCCTTCAAGCACCAGCACTCCCCCCAAACCATCCACAGTCAACTATCTGTGCACTTTTACACATTAACTCATTTGATACTTACACTTCAGTGAGGTAGATATATAATCATTATGCTTATTTTACAGAGAGATTATTGCCTTCTAAAGTGACCTACATTTCATTGATTTTTTTATCATGAAAACAATTATCCAATTAGTGTGTTTAGATATTAATAGTGGGAATTTTTCTCTAGGACAGTAAGGGTTATTTTGGGTGGTTGGATACTGGTGTAAACCAGCTATTCTCCACATAAATATAGACCAAAGAAAGAGAAGTTGAACCATCAATACCAAGCAAGGACAGATCATGAGGAATACTCTTGCCTGGAGGTTGCCACAGGTGGACTAGATGCTGATATATCACACTTTACAGACTCTCAAAAAATGAGCCTCACAAATTGTACCTCCCAACTGCTCTATCTCCACCTCTCTCCTTCTCTACCTCTCTCTCTCCCTCATCTTCTGGAAGGGGTTAGCCTCAGTCTCTCCCAGTCAGAGTAATTATATTATTTACTAATTCCAGATAGGCCCAAGGAATCTTCTCTTGGCTGAGGTATCAACATGGTGCAATTTGACTTAGGTAAAAACTCAAAACCTAGGGTTCTATACAATTATAAAAAAGCAAATCTATACACTTAAGGGCCAATGTCTCTCAAGAAATTACATAGACACTGGCTCATTTTTCCACAGAGCATTATATTGAGGGAGGTAGGAAATAAACATTATCCTGCAGTTGTGAGTAGTAGCTGATACGAGGCAACCCTGTGGACCATGCTCTTTAATTTATGGAGACTATGCTAACTCTAGTAGTTAGAGCCAGATTTGAATTTCAGTACACCAGGTGGTGTCAGAATACTTTCAAATTATTATTTATAGGCTTTCTTTTTCACTGCTTAATTAGTACATTTTTCTATTTGTGAAAATTATTTGAGTATCTCATGGTACAATGAAATAGATCATGTTTTCCCAGTAAAATTAATGGAATTTTATTTTCACTTAACAGCTTTTAATTTAGCAGCAGGGTTTTCAGGAACAAATAAAAGTCACTAACAAGGAATAAGATTATTTA
Organism: Lyroderma lyra; assembly: GCA_004026885.1. Classification (NCBI taxonomy): domain Eukaryota; kingdom Metazoa; phylum Chordata; class Mammalia; order Chiroptera; family Megadermatidae; genus Lyroderma; species Lyroderma lyra. Next base: position 40,452 of record PVJL010001572.1, on the reverse strand, counting down.
GAAAATCTATAATGAAGGACCCACGTAAGGAGCAGTCATTAGCTCCCTTGCTAATAAAGAAGCTACAATATTCAGGAATCAGATAATGAAGACTCCTAACTAAGTAGTAACTTAAAAAGAAATTGTGTTAAAGATTACCTAACAAAAACATGCCCAAAATAGTTCTAAATATGGATTTATTGTCACAAACACTTTCCTGCTGTGATTGACTGAATACTGTACTGGATGTGTCCACACTCAATCTTCATGAATGGTAATGGAAGTTAATTAGCATCAAAGGAAGAACAGATGCACAAGTGTCATAATAAAATGGGATTTGTGGGTATGTGAAGAGAACACAAGGTAAACAAGACTCACTCTATGAAATTAAACTAACTAGATTGCCAAGAAACATGTTCCATTTTTTATTTTGTGGTGTTTTTTTTTTTTAGGAAGTTTATTGTTACATTTTTACATCTTATTTTGTGATTTTATTGGTCTGTGCTACGAATGTTTATCACTCTGTCAACCAGTCCTTTAATACATAATCTTTTCATCATTTAGGAAATAAAACAAAACCTCCTTTAGCATTAATATAATGAGATGTTACTCTTTATGGGCAACTGTTAGGAGTTTTAGTAACCTACATATCTGGTTCCCTGGGTAAAAGCTTATGGAGTTCTCGAGTGCCTGCTGTTAACGTGTGATGCTTGGCAATGAAGGCTCAGCTAGTCTACACAGGGGAGCTGTTTACACAATCAGCATAATTATTATTGGGTTGCATAATGTGCATGAGGCTAGTGGTACTTGCACTCTTACTTTTATTAAAACAAAGCTGTTCTTCCCTTTCATTGCTGCAACATCTAAAATCATATACACACCTACAGCGATCCCATTCTGAAACCTGGATTATACACAGTAAGACGTTACAGAGGTAGCTCCTGAGCCTGGTCCTATCCTAAAATGTGTTCACAGAGATCAGTGGATCCTGCATTGCTGGCCCCAGAACCATAGTAATACACAAATAGAAACAAGGCATGATTTTCCTCTTAACACTAGTCTCTCCCCACTTCTCCAGGTACTTCTTTACTCTCCTCCCTTCCTTCCGGACCTCAGAACTCAAGTTAGTTTCTGTCAATGAAAATTTACTCCTCCCTTTCTTATTTCTTAATGGTGTTAACATTTTAAGGTTATCAGAATTAATAAAGTTTTCACAATAAAACAGCTGAGTGGTAGCCTGCTGGGCTGATCAAGTGAGCTAACCTAGTACCTCAAAAACACTGATCAGAAGGAGTCACCCAGAGAAATGGGAAGGCTTGACAAAAGGAGTGCAAGAAAGTGACCTGATGGTATATGAGATATTGCTCATTTTGACCCAAGGAACAGCTTCCTGAAATGTGTTCTTTGGACTCTTGAGGTGGGGTCCACTTGAAGTCCACACCAGCCACTTCCAGAGCCATAGATGTTTTAGTCCTTGCCCCAAGATCAGTGGTTCTCAAACTATACAGGCAGGCAAAGATCTCTTTGTATGCAGACAGAAATGTATCCAGGGGATAAGGGGCCTAATTGGAGCAATGGCGGTTGAGGGGGTTAGGGGAGGTGATGAAGGGAGGGGGAGGGCATTGTGGTTCTACAGGACTTTGATACATCGGTCAGGGAGTCCAGAATTTTTGAGTGAGCAAGTTCAGTCTCAAATCAGCTCAAGGGAGTGGTCACCGCTGACCTACACAATAGGCTGAATTTAACTAAGGAATTTTCAGTAAAAAAAGAAAGCCAGTCCTGGCTTCTGAAAATTATTTTCTAATTAACTAAATAGCATTAAGACATTAAATGATAATTAGCCTGTCTACATGGAGCTTGTCACTTCCAATCTCAGTTCTTTTAAAGCCTAAGAGAGGAAATTTGGAACTAGCACAGATATAATCTGGTCTAATTTTTGTCCTCTATTTAATAGCTTTCATTCGTACACAGATACACTCAGTGATATAAAAAAACTGAGCCTTTAATTTTCTAGATTAACCCTTAAGAAATATCTGAGCTCAGACTTCTCTTCCTTTTACTTTTTTTCAATTTTTGTGGATATTGAGGAAACAAATTTGTTAAACCCTTAATCATGCCACTAAAGAGCTTTGCTCTTTCTACCCAAATATCTAAAGCATCAATTATTAAAGATAGTTTTCTACAACTATGCCCTAGGCAGAGGTTATGCAAAGTAGGCAGCTTTAAAACTGGGGGGAGGGGGGACACTAATCTTGTACTTAACTGTCAAAGGCCTGAGTCTGGTCTCTCTGTAACGGTGAAAGAGGGACCATAAAAAGTGAAGAAGCACAGATGCCCAAGCAAATTAAAGTTATTACCAAATCTGTTCATTCATTCATTTAACTAATTTTTACTACATGCCTGCCCTGGGAAATGTGCCATCACTTTCAGGATCAAGATGAAGTGAAATTAATAGATGATGGCTCTAAATCATGTCCTATGAGGAAGTTGAAATAATCAGGAATGGTTAGCCTGAAACAAGATTCCTGGAAAACATGAGAACCCTCATGCCTAAATATTTAACTTTATTTCTTGCAGTAAAGAGATTAGATTTGTCTTGTACAGGACCATATAGAATTAGTATCAGTGGGTGGAAATCAGTAGAAGGAAATCACAGCAAATGCTAAGAACTTGCTATTGGAGCAATCTGAGAATGAGCTGTTTAAGAAGCAAATGCCTGATTTCAATATCGGTACCTGGGGTACTATAGTCACTGGATACCACACCCCGAAATAAATTTTAATCTGACTGCTTCAAGTCAAATCACCTGTAATTCTACCACTCCAAAACAATTACTGCTAAAAACTAGCATGTTTCTTTCTTCTGTGCATTTTTTAACAGTGAAATTGTGCCGCATACACAATTTTCCACTTTTTGTTGAAAATTATTTCTCTATTTTGTAGACTTACAAATATTTGTCAAAGCTTTTCCTAATTGTTGGACATATACAGTTTAGCGTTAAGAGCAATTCTCAAGACACACTCCCTGGTTTGAATATTACTTACTGACTGCTGTCTTGGGAGTTATAAGGTAAGTAACCTTGCCAAGGTTACAAAACTTCACTGAATTGTTTGATAGGGCTGCCAATCTAAGTGCACAGTGGCAAATTCACAAACTTAATTGTCAGATTTTGGGTACAATGACAGCCCTGAACACCATTCCAGAAGAGTTCCAAAATCACTTTGAAGGGTGAACTGGTATTGGAGTTGGTGCACAGCTTCCCAAGAGGAGTACTTCGAAGGTGACTGTAATGATAACCAGCAGTGAGGTATGTAGCACTTTTTCTAGGATGACTTTGCAAAATTAATTGTCCAACCTCGTATTTTTTGTGTCTCAGACACCTCATTTGTAAAATGGGGGTTATACTTCAGAGTTGTATTAAAAAAGCTATTTAGTAAAACAGTTAACAGTGCCTAGCACACAGAATGCACTCAAAAAGTTTAACCAATATCTATGGAGAAAGCCTGTGACTTTGAAATAGACCAAGATTACTGAGCATCTTTCATGGAAAAATAAAGCTTTGCCTAGCACAATCTTGGGTGGCTGTAAGACTCGGCCTTTGGGATTGAGCTATTTTACAACTCTAAAAGTTGTATGTAAATACTTAGCATAGCCACACAAATTCTGTCTGATGGATGGTAACTTCCCTTCCCTGTTGAAAAAGCCAATTTTACATTTGCTTGTAAATTCATTTCAATATCCTTAATTCACCTATTGTGATCCTTTGAATTCTCCTTTAAACAAGCTAAACATCTTACTGGTTTCATTAATTAATGAGTCAAATCTTTGACAGATGAGTTAACATGTCCCATGCAGCCCTAATTTAGTAATTCAAGGGACCAAAAACCTAAGAACATGTGCCAATGCTCTATGCTGCAATGGTTGGACTTCTCTCATAAGATCTACCATATTTTGCCATCATTATTGAACTTATACAAGTTAATTTAATTCAACTCAACTGAGGGCCTACCATTAATAAGCAATGCATCATGCTTTGTGCTATGGTAAATATGAAAAGAAATAATAGTTCCTACCTTGGTACAATCTTTAGGGACAACAGACAATTTAACCTTACTATGTGAGTACTAAGACCATCAGCACAGGCAGATGTCATAGACAGACTCAAGCTCCAATAGTTATATTCCCTTTCTAACCTGAGACTTTAAGGATATATATGGAATCATATTACAATTTGAAAAAGATAATACACTTGTTAAGTGTATAAAGCACTTAGCATAATGTCTGGCACATGAATGTTTTTTATTTTTCCTGGCATATAAATTTTAAAACAATCTTTATTAGCAAGTTTTTCAACCCCTAGCAGAGAAATCAGACCACCTATCCAAACTAGTCTTCCCACACACTACACCACATACACACAAGACCAGGACAAGCTGTTCCTTCCACATATTCCCTTAATGCACAATTTTTAGAGCAGTTGCACAGGGGCATCCTAAACCAGCTCATCCAAGACTCACAGCCAAATCCAAAACATCGTACATCCTCATTTACTTAAATCACAAGATGTATAAACTTCTCAGAATCTTTTATCTCCCCAACTTTAACATTTGCTCAGCTGACACATCTTCTCATCCTATCTGCAAGATGAGCCCATTCCAATTTTCAAGACTTTCCTACATCCTCAATCTCTTCTCCCAATATTCCTTCCAACTCCTTACCCTGACTGAACCCTAGCTCTTTGCTAAAGACACTTACCTTGCAACAATTGCACTTTGCCATCACCTACTCCTGGGACTCAGGGTTAAGAGCAGAGGGGGATTTACTATGCTCTTGAAACTTAAGTGTCACTATCCCTAACTTCCACAAGCTACTAAGGCCATAGGAGGAATGTAAGCAATGTCTTGTCATGTTTCTGAAAATTCTGCATTTAACCAAAATTAGTTGGATTTTTTTTTATTCCAGCTTCCCCACTTTCCCTCCTTACAGGTAACACTGCACCGATAAATGGCTTTCAGAGGCACACATTTCAGCTGACCACTTTCTGCTTGGCTTCTAGTATGCCACTTTCTTGGTCCTCCTTCAGTTTGCTTTGAATCCCACCCGTGGCTGGAGTAATCCAGGAACAATCCTCTTTTCCATGTATTTACTCCTTAGACTTCGGGGCTTAGATCTCGTTATAAGGATGCAATCCTAAAATACCAGATACCATTCATAGGGAGGACAAGCAAACTTACATCTTCAGTCCCAGGCCCCCATGGATTCCAAATTAAATATGCCTCCAGAGCTCCACATGAATGTCCAATTAGCATTTCAAACTTAATATACCCCAAACTGAACTATAACTTTCCCAAACCATAATTTCAGTTCTAACTCAAGAACAACTCGTCTTCCAGATATGCTTGGGCCAAAACCCCTTGGAGTCACCCTTTGTCATCTCCCACATCCAATCCTGCAACAAATCCTGTCACCATCTTGAGAAGTCAGTGTTTATGACTACCTCCACCAGACCCTTTTATCCTCCTAATCCAAGCCAGTATCACTCAACTGGACTATTCCAATAGACTTGTTTCCCGCGTCCACTCGTTCTACCAAAATCTCTTTTGCCCACAAGACCCAGTGAACCTTTTTTTAAAACAGCTCATAGCACTATCTCCATAGGGAAGCACATCTCAAATTACATAACCATGGTTCAAATGACCTAACTCAGTACCGCAAATCATTAACTTAGAGCTTCTCACTCTGCTCCAGCCACAACTCTGCTGTTCTTAGAAGGATCCAGGAATTCTCCCCCACAGGACCTTTGCTTACCTAATAAGCTTCTAACCCACATGTAGGCATGGCTTCTCAGCAAATGTCTTTCAAATATACAACCTCCACCCTCACCCCTCCAAATGCTAAAAGATTACTGCTTTTTATCAGCAATTACATACCCAACACATCTATATGTATCACTGTTCCCTTCTACATATAAATACTTGAGAAATTTACAAGCTTTTAAGTGTGAATTATCCCCAAAATTAGGACTACCACCTCTGGGCAAATGCCTAGAGCAGATTTTTGTAACAGCCTTGCTTCGCCAATTATTTTTCAACAGTTTTACTGTCACTGCTCCAGCTCACTAAAGTGAATTAATTACCCACGAGACAGTCTGTCTCAGGTCATATGCTGGATGCTCCTATATATAGCACTTTACATAATAAAATGTTATAATGCATAAAAACTGGCATTACCAGAGTTCAACATGAATACATTTATACAACTGGGAAAAAATAAGCCACAAATTTTGAAGACACTAGCAAATTTTAAAAAGGTTTCTATAATCACATGACTATGACATTCACATTCAAACACTTGTAATTGAAGTATTTTTTTTTTTTTATTTTATGTACAAAGAGTTAGCATTGTGACTGTAGTCAGGCAGGCATCTTGAATGACTCATTCATGGAAGTTCACTTAGTCCAACTGAAAAAAAAAGTAGACAGGAATGAATTAAATGTTTTAAATATCCATTTTAATCTCACAAAAACTGGCTCGTTACAGAAAAATGAGGTTCAAACTGGAAATGTGACCCACTCAAATTAGCTAACAAGATCTAAATAGCTTACATATTTACTGAATGCTCACTACAAGCTGTTCTACAAATCTTAACAATTATACTTTAGATTCTAAGTTTTATTATTTGTACTCTTGCTTCTTCCCTCAATGAAATTTCCCACTAAAGAAACACAAGAAATTTTTCCCCACAGGACCTTTTTTGCCCTAAAAAGTTTCCTAACCCATATGTAGGTATGGCTCCTTAACAAATGTTTCAAGATCATAATTTTATATAGCCTCCACCCTCACCCTTCCAAATGCTAAGAAATTATTGCTTTTATCAGCAGTTACACACCTGACCCATCTGTATAGTAAAAGTACTGTTCTCTTTGGTACAATGATCTTTACCAAAAACTTAGGATGGTTATTTAAGTAGGTCGTTATACAGTTATTACTCTGGTACTCAGTGTGTGCCAGGCACTATTCTAATAGCTTCTCACAAACTAACTCATTTAATCTTAGCCTCTGAGGAACTGAGGACATAAAGCTAGGAGGTGAGCCTGAGCTCATTCTCTCACCTGTGATATATTATATATATTACATAATATATATATTATAACCCTTCCAGAGTTATAAGAACTTCCATATTGTTAACATCAAGCATATACTTGTTAAGCATTTGGTCAAGTGTCCAAGTCTAAGCTTAAGAGACTTGTTATCTGCCAGAGCTCTCACATTAACAATTTATATCCCTTATAATACATTAACACAAAGACATCTATCTTTAACAAGTGGTTCTACTCAATATTGAAAGCAAATTATGAATCAGGCCAGTAATTGTGTAAAAGCAAGTAAAGAATGTTCACCTTTAAAAAGAGCAAGTCCTAATTAGGAGTTAAGAAAGCTTCATGTCTACATTAATTTTTGTTAACAACCCTGCCATTCATTTTTCACAGGCAAAAACTGAGCTTTAAACGTGACTTGACATCTGTTTGAATCTTCACTAGATCTGGTCCCCAAACCTCACTCACTCCAGGCTATGACCCTATGCAACATTTCAGGGCAGTGGTCAACATATATTTGGGTGGAAAATGTCTAGGCATGAGTAGAGATATCTAAATTTTAATTTCGGTGGTTCTGAATAATTTTATCCAACATAACACATGGCAACTAAAACTGGCAGATGTGGGTAAAAAGAAGTTAGACTATTTTTAAGACTAGTAAGACTATTTTTAAGACCTCACCCTTCCATTCTATTAATTTGACTGTCAAAACGATCAACAGTGTCAGTCACTACGAAGGAAATGTCCCACTCATGAAAACAGGAGCACGGTGTTGGTCGACTGCTCACACTAAGGAACCACCCGCATGTTCGCCTCCCACATTAGTAGTATGGCGTCTGCTGCTGCGTACCTTAATGAAGCCTATATCCTTCGCGTACTGACGGAAACACTGGCGGCACATATTAAGGCCGTACTTCCGGATCAGACCGTGCCGGTTAGAGCAGACGCGGCTGTAAAACAAGTGGCATTTTAACAGGTCACAGAAATTAAAGGATTACACAGTCGGGGGGGGGGCACCACCCGCCTTCACGGACCCGTAAGAGGCCTGTAATGGCGGCGATCACTCCGATTCGGTCTCCCCCCACGCGCCGCCGAGTTCTTCTACATTACATCTCAAGCAGCGTCGCGCACCAGAAAAACCCTGCCCTAACACTACTTTCTGTTTCTCACCAAGAACGAGAGCCCTGGCCGAATTTTCTTGGATGGCTCCAGTAGAGCTGCTGATGACCCATGTTGCTCTCTTGAACGCAACGAGGCAAAAAGGAAAGAGAACACGCATGCGTTCTTCAAATTTTGGAGACAGCTTACCCAGAATACAGTGCTGACGTACGACGCGTGCGCAATGTGGTAACGCTGTTTCGCGCGAGAAAAAAATGAAATCTTGGTAACATTCCAGGCTAGCACAGCTAGCTGATGACGTCAGCGTAGCTCAGCCTCTAGTATCTTCTCTGCTCCACAGCTAACCGCCGGGCGCGGTGGCGCGCGCCTGTAGTCCCAGCTACTCGGGAGGTTGAGGCGGGAGGATCGCTTGAGCCCAGGAGTTCTGGGCTGTAGTGCGCTATGCCGATCGGGTGTCCGCACTAAGTTCGGCATCAATATGGTGACCTCCCGGGAGCGGGGAGCCACCAGGTTGCCTAAGGAGGGGTGAACCGGCCCAGGTCGGAAACGGAGCAGGTCAAAACTCCCGTGCTGATCAGTAGTGGGATCGCGCCTGTGAATAGCCACTGCACTCCAGCCTGGGCAACATAGCGAGACCCCACCTCTTTTGAACCCTCAAGAACGAGTTTTAAACGCTCAACAAATAAACCATTCTCCTCTCACCATCGACACTTCAACCACCCGAACCTTTTACGACCTTTTAATTAAAATTCTACACTTAGGAAAAAAACTTTACCTCAACTCAGCACTGACACCTACTGGGCTAAACTTACAAAAGAACTTAAGATCAGCTGTAATGATTAGAAGCCAACGGTAGGAGTTTCAGTCACACTGAATACAATTTTTTTACCTAGTATAAGTATTAATTTTGTTCATTTAATAAAGATGTTATTACTAATGCTTACTATGTTTTATTATCTCTTTTATTAAGGATACTCATACCCATTTTCTACAAATGAAAATCAAGTTGGTCATCTAAAAAATCTCACAATTTTCAATCAATTTAGAATTTTTCTGTTTCCATTAAAATTTAATTTATGGTGGTGTTAATCTAGATTACACTGTGGGGCATAAATGACAAAAGTAGTTTTTTCTCAAAAAATTTTTGCAGAATGCATAGATTTGTAAGTTTATTTTACATTCTCTGCATGTTCATTGTGTTAAATATCTTGTAAGTGACAAAACATTTGCCACCTGGCTTCTCTTACTAGGCTGAGAAGTTGGTATGTTTGCCCATGACCTAGGTTTAAGCCACGCTTAGGAAACTGTAGTAGTGAAATGGCCCACTGAACCTCTTCATCAGGCCAAGTCCCAGAAGATTACTGATTACGTCAGTGTGCAGGGCGTTTATTCCAAAGTCTGAATCTCCAAGTCTACTTTTCTTCCATTTGCCTAGATTGTTACTGGCTCACAAGGACTTTAGTTCTACTTGGATAAAGGGAATGGAAATACATTCCTTGAAGCAGCCTTTTACAAAGCAAAGTGCAGCTGCAGAAAGAGCTTGCTCTGAAAATTATAAAGGAAACCAATATTTTTAAATATGTTGATTAAATAAACCATACTATGAATCCAAGCATCGGACTACAGTAATTGCCATTTCTAGGCACTTGGTATGTTTTAGTTGAAACAGTAATTATCCCTTTAATACTTGCTTTTGTTTAAGACAGGCTTGAGCAGACATTTTTAGGGCAAGGGCTACTTCTCCAAGTGTTGTGGTCCACTAGCTATTTATTTTATTATTCAGGCAGTCACCCCAAAATAGCTTGGTGGTCCACTGGTGGACCACAATGAACATCTTGCCCAGCCCTGGATTAAAACAACACTTTCAAAATTGTAGTAAATGATTATATTTTAACTTTGGTTAGATTGTGATTCTTCTTCCAAGCAACATCCAGACCTGAGAGGCACATAGGTGACTTTTTGTTTCATTGGTACAGCATGTCCTCGAATAACACCATTGTATTTAATGTCATTTTGTTATGATGTTGATGAGATGTCACAGGAACTTAACTCATATCAACTGGCCTATGATAAAACTGATTTCATTATATTCATATGTCATTTCAACACAATTCCAGGAACCTATCAACAGACATTAAGGAAGGACTTACTGTACTGTACCACTCTTGTTTTCATGGGATCCATTCTATTTCTATTCTGTACCAAGGTTATAACCTTGTAGCCAAATGAATTTACTGATCATAACAAGCCCCAAAGACTCAGCTATAAAAAGAAACCCTATGCAACCTCAAATATTATATGAAATAACCCTGCAACAAACTCTCCTTTGAGAAATAACAAAACATTGTACGTATTAATTTGAAAAAGTAAAATAATCCATTCAATCCCCAGGGTCATCTTAAAAATTTTTTTCAGTTTTAAAAATCTTTTTCCCTCTACTAGCAACCAACCCTGGTTAATATCAGGAACAAAGAACATTTAAACTAAGATTTAGGATAATTATAAAACTAAGGAAACTTTTAAGTATTTTTATTATATACAAACACAGGAAGAAAAAAATCTTTTGAAGTAAAAGTGGGAAAAGAGTGATTAAAAATAGAAAAGCAGGAATGATAATACATTTGATTTTACTTACCTTACAACTTTTCTACTGTCCTATCAGAAGCACTGAACATTAAAAGTGCCACACATTAGCTATGTCACACTATATTACGTAGAACATGCTATCTAAGTTATCCTGTAATAAAGACCTGAAAATAAAAAGTGGCTTAGATAAAATTCATATTAATCTCTGTCTTCTAAAACAGTCTGAGGGAAAAGGAAAATTTTTTCCTTATAGAATAATAAAATACTGATATTCGTGTTGGCAATTCATTTCACTAAGCAACTTTAGAGTATTAAACAAAAATAGTTCTTTAATTTTTATCAAATATGTACAACGTCAGTAATAATTTTGTTACAGCTTCTGAAAAAATTGGTAAATTGTAAAGGAAAGACTTCTCAAGCCATTTGTGTATTTTGCTCTTTTATTAAGGGAGAAAAAGAAATAATCATGGTTCTGCTAAAAGCTCACCTAACTGCAGAGGCTGCCAGGGAATGTCTTAAGTCTCCTCCTGCCCATGAGCCTTCTCAAACTTCCTGTGCAGGAGACCAGCTACCAGCACATGCATGCAGCTACGGGATCTGCCACAACAGTCATACTCAGTTTGCTTGTGCCTGACACCAAAGCGTTCCACTCAGCACTATGACATCCAAAGTCTTCCTTCATCTATGTCAGGGGTGTCCAATCTTTTGGCTTCCCTGAACCACATTGGAAGAAGAAGAACTGTCTTGAGCCACACATAAAATACACTAAACAATAGCTGAGTAGCTTAAAAAGAAAAAAGTCTGTGAATAATTTTATGAACTTGTGTTGGGCTGCATTCAAAGCTATCCTGGGCCACATGCAGCCTGTGGGTCACAGGTTGGACAAGCTTGGTCTACAGTATTAAAAACTACCCTAGTGTAATGTTTGGAGCATCAAAGCTACATGACAGAGACCTATAAAGTCATTTTCATGTGAAGTACACATATCCTAAGTTTCCATTTCTGCAAAGGCAGAACCCAAGTTACATATTGTGAAAGCCACGTACAGGCAGCTTTACTTAGATGACCCAAGGTGAATCAGTGCCTTGGGTCATCTAATTATTGTTGTATAGCTATGAAACAGACCCTCATCCTTTACCTCATTACACTTCAACATAAAGTTACCCATAACTATGCAATCACACCCCATTATCCAATTTCTCCATTTCCAAAGACACCAAACAAAGGAACACAAGGAAACAGTTTTCTAAAGGCATCAGCCTCCACATTACCCCTGGCTCTGTAGTACTGAAAGCCTCTGCCTACCCAGGCAACCATGAAGCCAATGGCATTCTGTTGTGGAATGTTGGCCTCTTCTCATTCCTGACTCTGCTGAGTGAGAAGCACTATAGCACTCTGGACTCAGGGTCTGCTAAATGACAGTCCAACCATACTGGTGGCATCAATAGCCAGAGGGTTCTTTGTAGAGATCAGCGATGCCAGGTTGCCCACCTGGCCATCAGTTAAGGTGACATTCATGTCACTGAAAGTGCTGACTACTTGCTGTAGGTAATTGTTGGCTCCCACCCTACAACAATTATAGCCAGTCACCTGGACCACACACGGTTCAGGGTTATCTAACAAACTTAACTTCAGTGAGTTGATGTCTTTATAGTGTTAAATTCTTTGGACCCTTAATAAAATAAAAGAGTGGTATCTTTCTCTTTTTGTCACTTATTAGGGTGAGTGTTAGTAAAATTACACAGGTTCAAGATGCACAATTCTACAATATATAGTTCAAAAGGGTTGAGTTGAATCTTTATTCCTTCAATTTGGGGAATAAAGCAAAACCAAATTCTCTAATGGCTATTTCCTGAGGTGGACTGCAACCTGATCCCATGGAGTCACTACAATCCCTGGGGTCACAACCCCAAGGACTTGACACGGTTTACGGAATAGCTTCTCAAAAAGGCAAAGGCTGTCTCCATAGTCATTCTTTTCCTTGCTCTCTTGTGGCCACCACACTCTTTCAGACTAATGAAAGTTCAGAGTCAGCCATGTAAAGAACTGCCTGTGGTAAGATGTGAACATTCCCAAACTCTTCAGTCGCCACTCGCACCAAGCAGTGCTACAGCGGGTGGCCAGCATCTGCCAAGATCCAGGCCACCTTCCACGGGGTCCACTACACTGTGCACGCTCTCCTGTCATACGCAGCTCACTCCGGCCACCCACAGCAGAGCCTTGGCGGGCAGTGACCTCCACCAGGTTACTGAGCACCAAGGTGCTCCATGGGTCTACGGAGGTACCACCACTGCCCACTCCACTGCCGCCACGCACCGGCTCCATTCCTCCCTGCGGACCAGCAGCAGGGCCACAGGTCCCAGGGATAGGAGGCAGCTTGAGCGCCGGCTGCGCCCAGAATACATTTTCAAAATTTCTTTTTTTTATTGCCACACGCCTCCTAAAAATACACCTACCTACACCACTCCAGAAAAATGATGCAAAGCTTAGTGTGTTTGATAATTAAATATACTTGGTTGATTTTAAAGTGAGAAACAAGTACATGTGCAATGTATGTATGTGCCTTGGACCAGAAGATTTAATGATAAAACAGGTAGTGAAAACCAAATGCCATCTCATATTCTGCTGAAAGATGTTTAAATTCCACATGGTCATTATAATATCTCTAGATAAACCTTAAGACTGTACATGGCTCTGAAATCAAAGCTTTAACTAGATCTATAAAATGTACCACAGGGTGCAATAATCCAGAAAATTTTTACACATGAACTCGTTTATTAGAGTTGAAATACAGCCCTTCTTAAAGTTTATACTTCTTCTAAGGGTCTGCTGGGATGCCCCTCCCAATCATTTAATTAGGCACCTCATTACATAATGAAGGAAGGAGGCAAATCAGAGGTTAAAATACCATATATGGCTTAATTCCTACCCTTAGGTAGGAATTTGCAAATGGACCAATTGGCAACAAAATGGCAGCATGAGAGGGACCTCTGAAAAACAACTCTGGAGATTATAACTAATAAAACAACTATTACTTCAAACAAGGATCCTCTACACAACACATAATCACAGCTAAGAAACCCACTTGTGGCATTAAAGTACCTACAGGCAGGCAGAGAGTTAAACAAAGGGGAAAAAACGGGAAGAGTGGAGACGTGGCTACCCACGTCCAGGCTTGAAACTCTACCACTGGAGAAGGGAGGAGGAAGAAGGCGCAGGAGAGCGCTCTGGACCTCACTTGGTCCGCAGGACAGAGGAAAAGGGGCCCACAGGCTGGGGAATGAGATTTTGCAACCACCTCACTTTGGCCCCAGGAGGTGCAGCCTGGTCTGCAAAATGCAGTAGCCAGACTTCACTCTGGTTCTCAAAGGAAGAGGAGCAACTGGGTGGTGAGGAGCCACAGCACAAATGCTCTAACCCGGAAGAAGTAGAAAGGGAGTTGCCCATATGTTTCTCAGCCCACAACCAGCATGGTCTGAAAGACCAGCATTCAGGACTGACTCCAAGGCTCAGGGTGGAATCTGCATGCACAGGGCAAACTGAGAACAGAAAGATGCAATCACTCCCAAACTCCCTGCACAATCCCAGAAGCCACAGGAAGAAAACAAAGCTGCAAACACCCCTCCCCTACAGACTTCCACCTACACAGTATCAGCAGTGAACACCAAAGAAACTGCAGCAGTGAGTGTCCAGAGAGGCTGCAAAAAAGAGAAACGAGAGAAAGGGAGCTCAAAATAAGAGATGGGGACAGATGACCCATCAGAAAAACAGCTCAAAGCAACAACTATAAAAATGCTTAAGAAACTGAATGATAATTTCAACAGAGAGATAGCAAGCATTAAAGAAGATGTACAAACCATTATAAAGGACCAGACAGAAATAGTGACTACATTAACTGAAATGAAGAATGGAATAAAAGTCACCAACTAGATAAAATAGAAGCACAAAGGAGCAATTTGCAGGAAAAGGCATCAGAGAACACCCAACCAGAACAGTTAGAAAATAATATCCAAACAAAGGAGGGTGGATTGAGATTCCTCTGGGGCTATTTTAAGTGAAAGAATATTAGAATCATAGTTTACCAAAGGAGACAGAGGAAAAGCAAGGGATCAAGAAATTATTTGAAGAGATAATGACTGACAATTTTCCTAACCTGGTGAAGGAAATAGACATACAAGAACGGAAAGCACAGAGTCCCAAAGAAGATGATCCCAAACAGAAACAATCCAAGACATACCATAATTAAAATAGCAAAAGTTAAAGAAAAGGAGAAAAGTCTAAAAACAGAAAGAAAAACACAAGCATTAACTTATAAAAGAACATCCATTTGACTCTCAGCTGATTTCTCACCAGAAACTTTACAGGCCACAAGAGACTGGCACAAAATAGTCAATGTGATAAAAATCAAGGATCTACAACCAAGAATAGCATTCAAAATTGAAGGACAGATAAAGAGCTTCTCAGATAAGAAAAAGCTAAAGGAATTCCTCACCACCAAATCAGTACCACAAAGAATGTTATATGGACTTCTTTGAGATGGGAGGAGGGATGGGAGAGTGGGTAAAATGAGAGAAAGGGATAGAGAAATCTAGTTTGAATTTTAACATAAAATTGAAAGCAACAAAGAAACAAAATTCACAGACACAGTCAATAACTTAGAAGTTACCTGAGGGAAAGCAGGGAGGGGGTGGAAGAGAAGGGACAGGGACACACATATATGGTGATAGAAAGAGAACTGACTCTGGATGATGAACACATAATACAAGATTGTATACCTGGGACCTATGTACTTTTTTACAATCAACGTCACCCCAATAAATTTAACAATAAAAATGTTAGCAAAAAAATTGCAAATGTAGTAAGGAAAATGGGATTATCTCAAACTCCTTCCTTCCTGTGACTCAATGACATATATACAACTAAGCAGAACATTCAATAATGGATGTGCTCATTGAACACAAGAGGAGCAAAGAAGAGAGAAATTAATTCCAGCTTGGTGCACTTAAGGGGCCTTTGAGGTACACACTGAAGAATGGGATTTCTAAAGGCAGCACTTGATGAAGGGGATGCCTAGTGAGAGGAAGAGTTTAAGCAAACAATGGAATTGGACAAGACTTGGGGATGGCGGAGTTGGACAATACTTGGGGAAGGTGAACAATCCTGTGTAACTGGAGTCGAGGATAAACAAAAAGCCTAGTGATAGATTAAGATTTTAAAGGTATTTTATTTTACAGCCCGACTGTGGAGAGTCTAGTGTCAAGCTTGTACAGTTTTCCTGGGATTTATATCAGTCATTGATGTATGGTTAACAAGATCCATGTACATCTGAAAAGCTAATCTAACATTTGCTCACACCTATACCCTACTCAGGCCTTTTCTAGTTGGTCTTTCCTAGTTGGTCCCAATAAAAGATTACAGTAGTTCTGAGATCAATACCATAAATATTTTGAAGACTCTGATATATCATCCTTTGGGCCCAAAAATGTGAACTCATTTAAAAGCAAAAAAATAAAATAAAATAATAATAAATAAGGACAAACAAGAAGCAATTAGACTTGAACAATCTGTTCAACTATTTTGATATTCAAATAGTTTGTTTATTCAGGTTTTGAAAGTTATTCTTGATGGAAATACAGTGGTACCTCAGTACTCACTGTTAATTAGTTCTGGGAAGCACAGTAAGTACCAAACAAACAAGAGTACTGGGACAAAATTTCCACATCAAAATGCATCAAGTACCAAATTTGATGCGTTTCAAAGCAGTCAAGTACCAAGGCATGACTGTACTATAAAACTGAGGTTGAGAAGTTGTGATTACTCTCAGTTTTAAGGTAATGTGGCACTATCTCAAGCAATGGAATTACCAATTTATATTTCAATAAGAAAGCTGACAATACAGTTTTTTTTTCCTTTCTGAGAATACAGCTTTAAAAATCCATTTTTACTCAGTGTTTATAAAGATCTCTTAGCTTAATCCTGACTATTCTTATAGGTTCCTATTACTCTTTTGTATTTGGCTTTTAAATTAGAATGACCAGATGTCATGTTTTAAATGGGACAGAAAAATAAAGGTCTTATTCCATTTGAAATGGGATGTCCGGTCAGCCTAGCCTCATTGGGCTGAATTCAAGGTGTCAGTAGGCTGATCATTCATACTGTTTGAAGTGGGACAGTACCATTGTTTTCTGTCCCATTTAAAACAGGTCATCTGGTCAGCCTACTTTTCACTAATTTTTTAGACACATTTTCCCTTAATATAATACCTAATGGGTTTGGTTTCCTTTTTTTTTTTTTTTTCAGTAAAATGAAATGCAAATTAAAAACAAAAACAAAAACAAAAGCAGTGTGTCATAATGTTGCCCAGATAACCCCCATTGATATTTTCTTTTTGAAAAAATAAAATACTTATAAGACTGAAACATTCTGACAGCATAGACTATAGACATTATTTTGAATTTAAATACATTGGAATGATCTGCATGTTAAGAGACTTATTCAAGATATGAGGATAGCTGATAAATTTTGCCTCCACTGTAATATTTTCTGTTGCATTAGGCATGTTTGGATATAACCATTCTGTGTTGTCACATAGTATCACCCCTCCATCACTCTCTACCTTGCACACACAGATGCTTACAGTTTTCACCCAGTCACATCAAAATGGAAGTGTTCAGACATTCAGTTCAAGGAGCACAGTTACTGAATTCTTAACAGCAGAAAACCTTCCTCCAATTGAAATTCACAGACAAATGTAACCTATTGATATTGAGCAGTGTGTTGATGTAAGGACAGTAAGATGCTGGGTAAGAGGGTTGAAAGATGAGAAAGTGAGACAAGCAGATTTGAGTGACAAACTGCAAAGTGGAATGCCCATGACTACAAGTGACCAGCTTCATCAAGATTGTGGAAGTGTACTGAAATGTATGGTGATTTTGTAAAATATAATTATGCAGCTTTGAAAATAAATGTAGGTATTTTCTTTTTTTCTTTTTTCATTGACATATCTTTTCCCATTCATTTTCTATTTAAGTGGAGGCAAAATTTATCAGCCTGCCTTTGTATATCCTATTTTCATCCCCAAATTATTTACACATTCATTTGGGATTATTTATCTAGAATTTCATAGTTTAAAGACCTACATCTCTCTTGAATTATTTTCAATTTCAGAACCTTTAGAAATAGGATCATACTTTTTCTCCATACTTTTAAAAAATCTATTTCACCATAAACATTTTGCATGGTCAGCTATTTCAGTAATATGTACACTTCAGCTTTATCAGACAGTTTTTACCAGCTTGTCAGAATTAAGTTGTTAATGAGTTAAAGTCCAATGTTTAATAGTCTGATACATGTACATTTCAGCAAATATTGATATTTTAATTAATTATATGTTCTAAAGTAAAGCATACATACATAAAAATATTTTTAAAAGTAAGTCTTTGGGGGGGCGTTAAAAATGGGAAAAAGACTTATCTAACAAAATAAACACAGGGAAGACATACAAAAAAAAAAAAAAAAAAAGTAAGACTTTCTCCAAACCACTCTTATTTCTTCAGTCTTCCGGTCCGGAACAACATGTTATCAGTTTCTGGAGGGGATCCTTAAAGAAATATCTGTCTTTCTATACACTCATATACTATGTGGACAAATCCCTTTTCTCCTTTTGGCCTCTACTCCCCTTTTGTAAAATGAGAGAATTGAATTAACATACCTGTAAGCTATGTGTATGTGTGTATCTATATATACATATTTGGACACATGCCTGTATAAATGTATCCCTATACATATACTTGTATCTATATGTAGTTTTACATCTCTTTTTATTTCAACAAACAGAAGCATACCACACCCAAATGTTTTCAAAAATACTAAATAGATCATAAAGCTATGGAGAAATATATAGCAAAAATAGGGAATGAAGATGATTTGAAACATCCTTGGGTAAACTCTTTTTAATGTATTAATAATTACGTTAGATTTATATAGTACCATATCAATATAAGAAAGTATGTCGGGAGTTCCCTGATGGTGTAGTGGCTTCAGGCTTCGGTGCTGGCGCTGTCAGCACTGCGGCCTGGGTTCGATTCCCAGTCAGGGAGCTACCCACATACTAAAAAGCAAAAAAAAAAAAAAAAAAAAAAAAGGCAGGAGAGCACCCTGCTCAATTAAGAAAGTATGT
Source organism: Lyroderma lyra (assembly GCA_004026885.1). NCBI lineage: Eukaryota > Metazoa > Chordata > Mammalia > Chiroptera > Megadermatidae > Lyroderma > Lyroderma lyra. The sequence goes on along the minus strand of PVJL010001572.1, from coordinate 21,492 downwards.
CTATAAAATTCTGGAAATGGGACTGTTGGGCCTAAGAATATGTTTCAGGAGTTCCCTGGTGGTGTATGGCTTGAGGCTTCATCGCTGGTGCTGTCAGCACTGTGGCCTGGGTTCAATTCCCGGCCAGGGAGCTACCCACATACAAAAAAGAATATGTTTCAAATTTTTAAGATGTTACCAATTTTCCCTCTATTGAATTGTAACAATTCAAACATATATCCATAGAAAGTGTGTTTTCCACAATCCCCCAATAATGTAAACTAGCAAACTTTTTTATATTTCTTCTTCTGATAGCCCAAAAATGGTAACTGTTGTTTTATTTTGAATTTTGATGAGGTAGAGCATCTTATTGTTTATAATCAACCATGTGTCTTTATCTGGGGATTTCTCCTTTGAGTCTACAGCCCACTTTCTTAATGTGTTTCTGGTCTGTAGTTCAGATACAAGGGCTGTCTGGAAAGTATCCAGCCATGTAATATGAAAAATAGCAGCATTTATGGCTGGACTTTTTCCAGAGAGCCTTTGTATTTGTAAATGCATGAAAATGAGCTCTTTGACCTTCATAATGGTTGCCAAGTTATTTTATTCAACACAATCCCAAATTCTTCTTTAATTTTGTTCTGGTATATTCTTACATGTAAAACATTTAAATGTTATGTGTTAACATGTATCAAGTTGTTACATCTTTTAGGTTTTGTGTCAAAATTCTTAAAAAAACTTCTGTTTGTTGTAGTATTTTTACATTTTCAGTTTTATATCTTGAATCCACCTAAAATTTATTTCACCATCTCCAGGAGTGTGGGAAAAATCCACCTTTCCTCCCTTCTAAGTGGCTAGCTACTTACTTTAACACAAGCAGTATTTGAATACGCACTAGTGTGTAAGCTTGCTTTATTGTAGCACAATGCAGGTTCTCATATAAACATTTGTTAAATGAGTAACATACGAATATATTCATTCATTCATCCTTTCTTCAAATAGGCATTGTATCTACTCTATGTGAACACTACACTAGCCCTTGAATATAACAGTAGTAGTCACTCAGAACCTGTCCCCAGGAAGCTTGTGTTATAGTATAGAGGCACAGACAGGTATTAAATAAGTAATCACTTATTTATTAGTAAACATAGCAATATTTTGGACAAGATTGCCTAAGATGCTTCTTGTCCTAAACACCCAAAAGTGCTAGATAAAATAAGTTTTAAAATGCAGAGTTGAGCTCTAGGGAATCTCGAAGAGCAGGTGCTAAGCAGGAACTGAAAACTATAGAAGCTGCGCTAGGGGGATATGTCCAAAGGAACAAGAAACAAGATTTGGGGCCACTATATTTAATTAAATTGCAAAAAGTGGAACTCTAGGAAGGTAGTGAGGAAGAATTAAGTGCAACATATGAGATCTGAGTTCCAGCATTATTTGTTCTAACACTGAGTATCTATGAGGTTATGGGCAATTCCCTTTACTCATTTTTGGCCTCTATTCCCCTTGTGTAAAATGAGAGGACTGAATTAGAATATCTGTAAACTAAGTTTCAGTTCCCAAAGTATAGAATTTGTATAACAGGAAACTCCTTTAGAAACTTAATTTGGCAGCAGTGTAGATGGTGGATTAATTGCATTAGCTACCAATCTCTATCTCTAGGCTTGTTCCACTTTCAAGGTAATCTCTTCACTGACAATAGTAATCTTTCCTAAACAGGTCTGAATTTTATCCTGTTTGAAAATTTTCCATGGATTTCCAGAACTTTCAAGCTAAAATCCAAACTCCTAGGTTTAGCAAGTTGTTTTCATCGTCTGGCTACTTCATACTACTCTAATGTCCTCATCTAATGTTTATCCCATTCTAGTATAATTGTTACTTTGAAGCAGGAGGCCCTGCCTTAAGGCATTATCCACCCATATCTAGCACGCCAGAAACTCCCTCTCTTGGTGCCAGGATGTTCCCCGCAATAAAACAATAAATCCTAAATTAATTTTTTCTGTAAGAGCCTGCCAAGAATTTGCGCCAATGCATTAGGACCACCAATCAAAAGGCAACATGACTGCCCCTTTGTGTGAAAGCCTGTAAGTCCTACAAAAGGACAGGACTAGAGTGGGTTGGAGAGCTTGGCCATTTTAGACTTTTGTCTGCCATGGCTCCGCTGGCTAAATGAAGAACCCTTTCCTCTTCTATCTTTGGTGTTCAGGTGATGCTTTCTTTCTGCCAGGCTTAGTTTCCTGCAACAGGTTACTTGTCTCTGCCAAACACTGTCAACTCATCTTTGCCATTTAAACACTAGCATAGGTGATGGCACACAGCAAGAACTCAATAAATATTAAATGAACAAATAAATGCATTGGAGTAAGAAGACCTGGTAAGTTTAGGAATAGTTCTGAAAGTAAGTTAATGCAGCTCTGAACTGATATGGCAGTATTAAGAATGGAACAGTGGATAATAATTAGGAAATCATGGTTGTACACACAATCTATAAAACATGATCAGAGTGACAATAGGCACAGAGCAGCACTACAGAGGTCTAATGCTTAGGTGTATATTTGTTAACTATTTTAGCTTTATTTTGTTTAAATGAAGTTTACCATTAAAAAACTAAGATCTGGTCCCAATGTGCTAGGGCACACAAGTGTAACATTGACAGTGTCCATAGGCTGTGACCTCGCTCTTTAAGAATATGATGTGACTATGATTTTACTAGCTTGAACCTAAGTAAGTCACAGTAACGTTTCCTGTGAGCACAAATGAAAGGGAAGTCAGATAGAGTCAATTAATTCTGTTGAAAGCCTGGCATGTACCACAAACTCAGGAAAATAAAAGAAATGAAAGGCAATTTTAAATGCAATGGGATTTCCCCACTCCAAAAAAGGAAAATCAAGATGTTAAACAAAGCAAACCTTACTGGAAACTGAACTGGGTTCTGAAAGATTAATAGGACTAATTAGTATTAAGAAAACAGAGAAAAGGGAATGACGGTAGTATGTAGGCCAGGAACAAACGGAACCAATTTGACAGAAGAAAAACAAATCTAGATGTTACTTCTTCGGTTCCTTTTGTCAAAAACCTATAGCCCTATTTAACATTCTATGTGTATTTCCATGCTCAGTCAGTTCGCAATGCAAACTAGCTTGAGGCAATCGAGGGTCGAGGTCAATGGACAGACTTCATTTGTATGTTGGTAAAGAGAAGTGTGTGGATAAATGTTCAAAGAATCCTTTGCTTCATAAACAGTTCACTAAGACCAAACTAAATGTCACATCCAAGTATTTCAGCCATTAAAAATGGGTACACTAAGGAAAAGATGAGGAAGGGGGGATGAGATCTCAAAAACTGGTATGTTTATTTTATTTTCAGTCCTGTATTATCTTATTTATTTAATCTTAAGTATATGGGGAGTCAAAGGTCTTTTTGAGACTATGGCAATTAGGAAGATAAGTTTTTAGCAGTACACACCATTGTTCTACTCTAAAATCACCTTGGAACTGTTAAGTAACTTTCATACATTTAGATGAACATTTAATTACTGAACCATGCTTCAACAACCCAAGTAACATCAATTAAAGGTTGAGATATATATATGTATGTATTCTTGATTTTTGTACATTTCTACTCTAATTAAAATTACAACAGTTTGGGGGGGAGGGGTGGTTCTCTGGTGGTGTAGTGGCTAGGCTTCATGTGCTCAACACCATGGCCCGCGTTGATTCCTAGCCAGGGAACTAACCCCCCCCCCCCAAAAAAAAAAATTACAACAGTTTGTACAACATTTAAGATTTTCCAAGCTCCCAACTGTCCCTAAAGAGTCAGAGTATATTTTACATACTTATAATGCTTTAGGCTTCTTCTGTATTACCTACTCAAAGAATGAAAATGGGTAATTACTTGCAGGGGTGTCCAACCTTTTGGCTTCCTTGGGCCACACATAAAACACACTAACACTAATGACAGCTGATGACTAAAAAAAAAAAAAAAATCCATGAATAATTTTTGTAATGTTTTAAGAAATTTTATGAATTTGTGTTGGGTTGAATTCAAAGCCATGCTGGGCAGCCTGGGGCCCGCAGGCTGCAAGTTGAACAAGCTTGCTATGAAGTCTAATAGTTTTAGAAAATTGTAGGGTGTTGTGTTTAATTTTCTCTTTTGCCAAGCAATTAACTGTTGCTGAGTAGTGTTTTCATGCTCTACATGCAAGAATACTAATAGAAAAACAAGTAATTTTTTCTTACTATTTTTTATGAACAAATTACATTTTTCAGAATTTTATCAAGAGATTTTTACACTTTAGGTTCAACATGTAATCAGGGACGCTCATTAAGGACAAATAATATTGTCACGGTTGAGTTGAAAATCGGTGTTTCTGGACTTCTTTGCATTTGTGAATACATCTCAGACGAACTGTAATGTTTAACGTGGGACACGGACCAGGGTGTGTCAAAGGAGGCACCTTGGGCGCACCACTTAAGTTGGGAAGACTGTGACCCAGAGGCTGAAAGGCTCTTTAAAAAGTGCTCCCAGAAGGCTTCCCTCGCCTAACCTAGGGCCTTCTTTAATATGTGAAATAAGGAGTACCAAGGCATTTAGGGTCTGAACGGTCTTTTTAAGTCTTACAAGCAGTTAAGACAGTCACTCCATACAAACCCGGTTGTAAAAGTGGTAATTTGTTGAACCGAAATTGCCAAGTCAAATACTGTCAGATCAAGTTATGACGTGACAGGTGTTGCCTCTAGAGTGAGGGGAGCCACCCAAAACAGAACAAAACACCAGCCCATCAGCGCGGGGAAATGCCCCGTCCTAGTTGACACTGGGCAACTGCTAATGTCCCAAGTGCCGAAGCTATGTAGGCAGACTTTCCCTTTAACAGAGGGGTACCTGCCTTCCCTCGGGAAACTAAGTGTGCCAGTAGCACCTTGGGTGTCAACAACAGGAACTAGGTCTCCGCATCAAACAATACCAACCAACGCTCCCAGGTGCACGCCGCCAGCGGACGCGCCCTCGCCGATCGCCGGTTTTGGGAGGTGCAAGCGGGGTCCTCAGGCTTGTCGGTGTTCCTGCTCTGCCGGCCCGCAGCCACAGTGAGGACTTGGCCTTGCGAGGGAGAGGGAACGCCGTCCGCCCTCGCAGGCCTCATAGAGCCACTTTACTGGGAGAGTCCGCGATGCTGGCACATGGAGCACACAGGCAGATTCACGGACAGCCCTCGCGCTCGAGGACCCCGGCGGCGGCTTGGTAGGGCGGGAAGGGCGAACATTCAAAGTCGATTTGTGGACCGATTGTCGCAGATCCGGCGAGATGAAGCTGCACTGCGAGGTCGAGGTGATCAGTCGGCACTTGCCGGCCTTAGGGTTGAGGAACAGGGGCAAGGGCGTCCGGGCGGTGTTGATCCTCTGTCAGCAGACGCCCCAAAGTCAACCGCGGTCACCGGCCGGGGGCAAGCGGGGCGGCCCGAACCCCGCCTGCCTGCTCATCTCCACCCTGAAGGACAAGCGGGGGACCCGCTATGAGGTGCGTGGAGCGAGCCGGGCCTACCAAGGGAGTCAGCCACGGGCTCTTACCCTCAGCCGAAAGGCGTGGCCGTTCCTGAGGTTGGAGTCTGTTTTGAGGGTTCTTGAGCCAGCGGCCCCTAAGCCGCACCACCCTCCATCACCCCTGATCCCTAGTCCTGGGCTTCTCCCAAGGACCCGAGGGCGACAGCTTTTGAGAGTGCGCCTTCTGGTTACTTCTCTTGCAACTTCGAATTGATAGCAACCCCGCCCTTTTAAAGCCTCTGAAAATTCGGCCTGCTTGAAACTAAACTTTAAATAAAGCAGCAGTCCAGTAAAATGACTGCACTTTGGTTCAATAAATTGTTTCTCACACAGAATTTTCTGTAGCTTTTTACAAAAGGCTTTAAGGGATAGTGAATAGTATCCAAAGTCGATAGACCAGGTTAGTGTAGTACAGTAAAGCAGCAGTGCTTTGGGTTGCATCTTGATATTTTTATTAAAGTCATTGGTTATTGCATCCTTTTTTTCCTTCTTAAATGTTTAGTTTCCTAAGATGTGATTTCTTAGGGCTAGGGCGTTTTCTTAGTTGCATAGCAGTCGTAAACTTTCTAGAAGCAGTTGGAAGTTGAAATAAAAATTTTAAAGCACACGTTTTATGCCTTCTTTTTTCCCTTCATTGCCAGGCGCTACGCTATTTTGTCAAAATGACTGGAATACCCTTGTGTCTATTATAAATAAAGTTGAGATGGACAATTCATCACTTACCCTTGCACTGGACTCTTTTATACAATTCCTGGGATTATTTCCCTTGTAGCGTTGTATTTAGTTGAATAAAGTGGGTATTACAGTCTCATTCAGAGATACCCAGTGTTTGATGTAAGTAGTTAGAAGTCTAAGTAATTTCGCCCTGTCAGTGGATCAACTCATAACATTTTTCAAATTGAAAGGACTTCAGAAATCACCCAACAGGTTATAGAAGCAAACTCAGAACTAGAAATAGGTTTCCCTTTCCTCTCCTCTTGCCTTCTCCCAAAACCTCTCTCGTGCTCGGCTCAGGTACTGCCTATTTAAAAAGTGTAATGATTTCTTCTGCACTACTAATCAATTACAGGTGGTAATCTCAATTAAAATTTTATTGTAAACTGTTGATTGAAGACTTACTATGCACAGTGTGCAGGGATAGATACTGTGGGAGATAAACTGGATTTAGTCACTGTCCTGAGACTAGAAAGGGAGAAACAAAAACCACTACTTACAATACAAGGTGGGCTATGAAAAATGCTATAATGAAGGTTAAAGCAAAGTAGTAGAGTATCAAACGAGATGCATTCTGATTATAGGTGCTTGAGAAAGTTTTGTAGAAGAAGTGGTGCCACAGGGCTTGGAAAACAGTAGGTGCTCAGTAAACATTTGTTGGATGAATTAAGGTGGTGTTCGTACTGTATCTTGAAGAGTAGTATTAGTGCTGAGTGTTAGAAGTACCTTGGGCTCTTTCTTACACCTACTTTTCTGTCCCATGGCTTCAGCTACCATCCAGTTGTGATTTCCAAATCTGTATCTTTAGCCAGTCCTCTCCCTTAATTTCCAACTTAATCTGCTATTTACTTGAAAGTCTTCACTTGGATGTGTTGCAGCATTTCAAACTCAAAATATCTGAAAATGAATTGTCCTTGCCACCTCAAACCTACTTTTCCAGAGTTCTACAACTCATTAAGTAGTTTCTGTCCCATCCAGAAATCTTAAAGCCCTTGCCTCCCCACATCCAGTATATTACTGAATCCTTTCAATTCTACCTCCTAAGTATCTTTCAGATTTTCATAATTCCTTCCATCCCAGCTGTATTCTCAACCAGGGGTTCCCAACCCTCAGCTGTAGTCTCCACAGGGGTTCCCAACTACTGTGGCCTGTTAGGAACCAGGCCACAGAGCAGGAAGTGAGCCACGGGCTAGAAAGCAAAGCTTCATCTGTATTTACAGCCACTTTCCATCACTTGCATTACAACCTGAGCTGTGCCTCCTGTCAGATTAGCAGCAGTTTAGATTCTTATAGGAGCCCGAACCCTACTGTGAACTGCTCATGAGAGGGGTGTAGGTTGTGCGTTTGTTATGAGAATCTAGTGTCTGATGTCTGAGGTGGTGATTGTATAATTATTTCATTGTATATTACAGTGTAATAATATTACTGGAAGCAAAGTATGCAATAAATGTAATGCACTTAAATCATCCCAAAACCATCACCCCCACAGGCTCTCCTACCCTCTTCCATCCTGATCATGGAAAAATTGTCTTCTGTTGCCTGGCTAGTCTCTTAAAGAATTCTCTATCTCTACCGTTGTCCTTCCCCAACTTTCAAAGTTCATTCTTACACTGTGGTTAAAGGGAACTGTAAAAATGTAGATCTAACCATGTTCCCAGCTTAAAGTCAGCAAGTGGATATCATTGTTCTTAGGATAATGTCTAAAATTCTTAACATGGTTTACAAAATCTTCCACCTTCTAATCTCTGGGTACCTCTTCAGGCTCACCTACCTCTTTTCACTGGATCCTTCAGCCATACTAAACTTCTTTCAGCTTCTCACAGCTGCCAGGCTCTCTTGCTTTCAAGACTTTGCACACATTGTTTCCTCTTGCTGGTATGCTATCTTCTCTCTCTTCCCCCAGTTTCTTCACTTGCCCAACATCTCCTAATCCTTCAGTTCTCACCTTTAAGATCATCTGCATACCCCAACACCAGGTAAGATTTCTTTGCTATATAAGGTCTTATAGCAGCCTTGTATTGATAGTTGTTAGACTTGTAATTACTTGTTTAATAACTGTCTCCATATTGGCAACTACGTAAGTATGGATGCTGGTCTTCACTACCATTGTCCCAAGCCCCATATCATAGTTAACCTGGTATGTATGGCTTCTCAATAAATTGTTGGAGTTTAAAGTGGAAGCAATATCAATCATTATAAATTTTGGGGCACCAAAATTATGTATCAGTCACTGTTCTGACTTTGAGGGTACAATAATGAACAAAAGAGACAAAATTCCTGCTTTCATGAAGTTTATAACCTTGTGGGAGTCATGCCAACCCCAGGGTAATGGACTGAAGTTAAGAAAGCATGGAGTTCCCTGGTGGTGTAGTAGCTTAGGTTTCGGTGTTGTCAACGCTGCAGCCTGGGTTCGATTCCCAGCCAGGGAACTACCCACATAAAAAGAAAAAAATCCAGAAAAAAAAAAAGAAAAGAAAGCAAGTAACAGGAGTTCCCTGGTGGTGTAGTGGCTTAAGGCTTCGGCGCTGGCGCTGTCAACGCTGCGGCCTGGGTGTGATTCCCAGCCAGGGAGCTAGCTACCCACATACCAATAAATAAATAAAAAAAAGAAAGCAAGTAACTACTATTGGCAACTTACTGCAGCCACAGTACGAGGAACATTCTCCCAAAACAACAGGGGATTCTGTTCTCAGAAGAAGAAAGAATTAACTGGACAGAAGAATTTCTACTAGACGTTAGATAAATAATATAACTACCCAATTGCTAAAAATGAACCCAAACAAACAAAAAACTTTAAAACTTAAAACCACAAAACACTCAGATTTAGGACTAAAAGCCAAAACAAAGCCTGGCAAAGTGATTGGCGCATTCTAGTTGTAATAAATATGAAATAATAATACCTGATTTTATTCTTTTCTCCCATTGGTTTGAAGCAGCTAAAGGAGAATATTGACCAATTCTTCACTAAATTTGTGAACGAGGGGAAAGCCACTATTCGATTGAAGGCGCCTCCTGTGGATATCTATCTAAATAAGGTATGATATTAACCCTATTCCTGTTCAGAAAAAAAAAGTACAACTTGCTGCCGTGTTCTTTTAATTTTATATAAACATGGTTTTCAGTGTGAAAAACAAAAACAAAAACCATTCCTTTAGTTATTTCTAAACAAATTGTTTCTAATTCTAATGTAATAGAAATGTATATGATGATCAGTATTTAATAATATATTTTGTGGGGTAAATTTCAAAGCACGAAACTTTGGTGTAAGGTTAGACCTCTAATCTGCAAGTTATCTTGGGGTAAACACTACAGCCGCAAGTGCCGCTGGCTAGTATTCTTGGGCCAATGGGAAAAAGGTTAAAAATCTTAATTGTTAGGTTGGTTGGCTATTCTTTAAATAAACTATTTGAACATCCTGATATCTCACATAGCTGAATGGGGACAGAATCCTTCAGATGTGTTTGAAGAAGTGATAGCAGCTTCTGAGGCATGTATGCATAGTTCTAAAAGTGCAGAATCAGCCTTAGTAAGGCTGCCCAGGATGGGAAGGAAAACTAAGTTTGTTCCCAAATTGGAGCCTTAGAAAGTTCTTAGACTGGAATTCTTAAGGCAGGTAGCAAAGGTCTACATTTTGCCAGCTGAATTATAGGCTACAAATCTTAAGTTTAGTTAAAAAAAAAAAGATAAAGTGCAATTAGAACTGTTTTGGTTGGTATTTTAATTACTAAAATCATTTTTTAATACATAAACGATTAGAGTAAAAAAACTTACCTCTGCCCTATCTCCCCTTTTTGTCTTACTCCTTCCTAGAGGGTAGGAGTAATATCTTATTCAATCTTACATTATCTTTAACACCAAGCAAAGTACTTTGCAAACATTGAAAGTTTAATAACTATTTATTTGTATTGAACGGAATCATTTTGTCCTACCTCCTCCTGTTCTTAGGGTTTTTCATTTTCTCTTGATATTCGCCTGCGTTTCCATTAACTTATACCTAAAAGCAAACTGAGGTCCTACCAGTTAAAAAAATAGAATAAACAAATTGCTGGAAAGACAAGGCTAAATCCATTGTTTCCACTTTGTTACTGTTTTGACCTTTACTTTCATTGGTTTATTCAAAACACTGCCTCAAAGTGCAGGGACCTCCTTCCTATTTCTCAGTCACATTACCAATATTTCTCATCCTTTTTGATCTCTGTAGAATTTGACACTGATGACCACTCCCTTCTTAATAAAACGTTTTTTGTTTTTTTTTTTTTTTTTTTTGGCATATATGACAGGGCATTATCCTGTTTTACCTTCATTTTTTCTCAGCCACTCCTTTGTCGCCTATCTCTAGCAACTTTTTTCTGTCCCCCATGTAAAGGTTACATTGCAATCCTCTTTCTGTTCTCTGCTTACCTGCCTTTCCTTCCCATAACTCAACCTTCGTTGTATAACTCCTAGGTCTGTAAGCAAGTAGCTTCTACTGGACCTACTTGACCCAGGTCTCCAGACTTTCCTCACTCCACTCTGTGTACTGCTGCCAAAATAATACTTAGCTCTTAGATAATTCTCCTGCTAAAAATTCTGCAATGATTTTGCACAACCTGATCATTTTGTTTACCTTGACATCAAGCTCATCCATTCCCATACTGTATTTCTAATGTTTTACTCCTTGACAAAGCTCCCACATTTCAACCAAATAGTATGACATACTTGATTTCCCAGACTTGCTAAAAGTTCACTATTCTTCACATATAAACTTTAGGAAACTTGTATAGTATCCTGCCAAGTATTAGTTATTTTTATTGATAACTTAGTTCACATACCACTTTATTAGTGATTTTTTTTGTGTGTGAAACTGGAAGCAATCTCTCTTGCTTTTGTTGTTCTCTAGCACTGTTGACAGAGCCATTGCTTTTCACATTGTCTTTGTGAATGGCACAGCAACCCTGGACATTTTGCAGTGCACAGCACTATCACAGCTTGCCTCCGAGGCACTGGAGGTTTGGGTCAGTTCATTTTACACCCAAAGCTTAAGTGAAATCTTTTCATACTTTTCTATCTTATTTTATACTTGTATGGTTCCCCCTTTGAACAGTTTTATTTAGAGTGTATCTCTCATCATAAATTTTTTTTAAAAGTTTCAGTTTTTTCTATTGAAATTTAGTCAGAATGCTAAAAAATTTATTTGTATAGCCATTTTCAATAAATAATTGCATAATTTGCATACATAACTTATTAAAGAATATGTTATTAGATGAATTAGCATACATACATTGTCTAAAATGAAATTTATAATTGTACAACTTATTTTTATTTATTCAGGCCAATTCCAACTGTTTAAAGAGTTTCCTTTCAGCTGTGAGACTGGCTCATAAAGGCTGTGATATTGAGGCACCACTCTCAACTCTCACGCCAGTGAAGACTTCAGAATTTGAAAAATTAAAAACTAAAATGGTTATCACATCCAAAAAGGACTATCCTCTAACCAAGAACTTCCCGTATTCTCTGGAACATCTTCAAACTTCATATTGTGGGCTTGTCCAAGTTGATATGCGTATGCTTTGCTTAAAAAACCTTAGGAAATTAGACTTGAGTCACAACCATATAAAAAAGCTTCCAGCAACAATTGGAGACCTCATCCATCTTCAAGAACTTAACCTGAGTGACAATCACCTGGAGTCATTTAGTGTAGCCTTGTGTCAGTCTACACTTCAGAAGTCACTTCGGAGTTTGGATCTCAGCAAGAACAAAATTAAGGCACTTCCTGTTCAGTTTTGCCAGCTCCGAGAACTTACAGATTTAAAACTTGACAATAACGAGTTGATCCGATTTCCTTTCAAGATAGGACAACTGACAAACCTACGATTTTTGTCAGCAGCACATAATAAGCTTCCATTTTTGCCTAGTGAATTTAAAAATTTATCCCTTGAGTACTTGGATCTTTTTGGAAATACTTTTGAACAACCAAAAGTTCTTCCCGTTATAATGCTGCAAATGCCGTTAACGTTACTGGAATCTTCTGCACGAACCATATTACATAACAGGTAAGACTTTAATCAGTAGTCATAAAATGTAGTATCTTGGATAGCATCCTAGTCTTTAACATAGCTTATGATGCTTTGCAGTTTGACCCCTTGCTACGGTACCTTCTTGCTGCTCCTTACCTCTACTTGAAATGCTTTTCCTCCAGAAAGTCTCTAGCTCCTTTCTCACTTCATTCGGTTTTCTGTCCAAGTGATACCCCAGAAAGGTCTTTCCTGACCACCCTATCTAAATTTTTTTTTTTTTTTTTTTGCTTTTTGGTATGTGGGTAGCTCCCTGGCTGGGAATCGAACCCAGGCTGCAGCGCTGCCACTACACCATCAGGGAACTACCCCTATCTAAAATTTTATCCCTCACCCACTTACATTGCTTATTTTTGTCATAGGAATTGTTACCTGGTATTATATATATTTTTTAACATTTGTTTGTTTTCTGTCAATTTTCCCCAATAGAATATAGGATCCATGAGGGCATGGACTTTGTCTTATTCTCCACTATATCCCTAGGGTCTAAAATGTGATACCTCCTGCTCCTGTCATCTAATAAATAGTTTGAATGAATGCATGAATGGCGTTGTTTCTCAAATTATGGTCCCTTGACCAGCAGAATCAGCATCACCTAGGAACTTGTTAGAGATTAAAGTTCTTGAACTCCACTCCACATCTGTTAAATCAGAAACTCTGAGGGTGGAGACCCAGTCTCTATGTGTTTTAGTAAGCCCTTTAGGTAGTTCTAATATACTCTATAGTTTGAAAATTCAAATCTGCCTTTCTGGCTTAGTGGTAAATTAGGATCTTTGGAGTCAGACTTGGGTTGGATTCCTGGCTTTACCCCTTAGCATGACTTTAGCAAGTTATTTAACCTCTTTGATTCAATTTTCTCATCTGTGAAACAGGAACAGTAATACCACATCATATAGTTGCGAAGAGCATGAGCTAATGTAATGCCAGAGCATTTGACTTAGAGTAGGATTCAACAGCTGTTGCTTTTCTTCCCCTTGTCTTTGAACACTAACTGCTGTTGGTTTCATGAGCCACTGAATTCCAGTTACTCATTTTTGTTCATGTTTCTTTCATCTAAGAGTGGAAGCTAAGATGTAGACCAAATTATTATTGGTGCCTATAAAATAGTAGACCGTATTTCAAAGAAGAAATTCTTAACCTTTTTTAGTGAAGGTGGGCCTAGAAAAATGCACACATGAGTACACACATGGAATTTTGTGTTCAACTTGGACCTCACCAAAACCCAATCCAATCTTCCCTCCTCACCATCCTTAGAGATTAAGAGCTCTTATTCTAAAGTAATGATTCTCAAAACTTTGCTTCACATTTGGAATTACCTGAGGAGCTTTTAAAATTTCTAATATTTAGTTCCCACCCTAGATTTATTAAATCAGAATATCTGAGATTAGGACCCAGTATTTTTTTAATTCTCAAGTGATTCTAGCTAGGATTAAGAACACTACTTTACCCCAGTGCTTTTCAAATTTTAATGTGCATTCAAATCACCTGGGAGTCTTGTTAGCAGATTCTGTTTTAGAGGTTTGGGGTGGAGATCTTGAATTTCAAACAAGCTTCCTGGTGAGTCTGAGGTCGCTAATCCGTGAATTACACTTTCAGTACTAAGGGTCTAAAAGTAGCTTACAGACTGTTTTTAAGACAGAGATCCTCAAAATTTGAGAGTGCATCAGAATCATAATGAAACACAATACTTATTAAAGCGGGTTGCTGGATCCTACACTCAAAGATTCTCATTCAGTAAATTCAGAGTGTGGCTGAAGAAATTACATCTCTAACAAGTTCTAAGGAGCTGTTGATGCTGCTGGTCAGGGACCATACTTTGAAAATCACTGGTTTAAGGCAGTGACTCTAAACTAGGAGTTAAAAATTACCTGTTAAATCACAGTACATGCAAATAACCTAGAATAGTGCTTGGTTCATAGTAGATCTCAATGAATACTTATTGGATATATAAATACATGTAATTTCCTTATCTGGCAATTAAAAATCAATCGATCATTAGCTGTAGAGGAGCTTTTAAATAATGTAGATGCTTAGATTCTACCTCAGACCAGCTTGTTCAGAAGCACCAGAGATGGGCTTGTTATATATATATTTAAATATATGTTATATATTTTTAAAATCTCCAGAAGTGATACTGATGATTTAGGATTAAGACCACTGATTTGAAGGAACTCTAAATGTTGTCCTTTTGTAATAAGTTGCTCCTGAGCTCTTGTTCTAGGCTTTCTCTGAGATTTTATTTATACACATACACACTTATTCAAATTTTTAAATCATGTCCAAATAATTTCTAAATTGTTTCCGATGATTTGAAAAGACCATTACCATGATCTCTCCTACCCAAAAAAAGAAAGAAGAAAAAAACAACGCAGACTGACATCCAACTTGGAAAAATACAGAGTTGGAAGGGAAAAAAAGATGATCAAAATGTCATGTACTAGGTATGGCAGAAGAATAACCTGTTGGTGCTGAGTGATTTAGCATTGTAGTATTTATATTGTTTTTAAAACTTGACTTCTTTTGGGAGCATTTGAGGTCTTGCTCCCTGGCATAAGTCTTCAGTTTGACTCAAATAAACTTTTATAAAAATTCAGAAACAAAAAACAAAACAAAAAAAACTTGACCTCTATTAATACAGGATCTTGTAAAGTGACCCTAGCCTTTACTAAAGTATAATTTTGTTTGTTTTCAGCCCTTATTAAAAAAGAATATAGATCCACGCCATGAGAATAATACATACCTATTATCTGGCTATTGGTAAATTGTCCTAACTACTGGTTACAAACAAAGTTATGGTCCATTAGAAAAATATGTGAGAATTTAAATTATGTTAGATAATACAGTTTTAACTGTTACCTGTTTCCTTAGACTATAACCAATAACTTGAAAAGATGAATATATACTTGTGGTAGGCACTTCCTTGCACAGTTTTAAAAATTCTGTTCCAAATAATAATAATAATAATAAAATATACTGTTCCATACACAAGCAACAAATTTGTAAATGTGAAAAAAAGAAAAATGGCAGATAATGCCATTCCAAATCCCATAGGTAAAGGAAACCACTATTCTTGATGTGCTATACATCTTTTCAGATTTTCCTAAAAGGATTTTAAATTCTAGTTTAAATAACAAGAGTAGGTTTTATTTATTTATTGAAAAAAATCTGAACAACTGTTATGTGCCAGCCTAGGCTAGGGACTATAGAAACAACAAAGAAAAGACAGTGTATGGGAGAGTAAGTGCCTGGAGCATGATTATGTTTAGAGGGGAGAAGATGGGGAGTAAACAGCCAATCTCAAGAGACTGTCTCTTAGTGTCGTATAGATGAGGGTAAAGACTTTGACTTGATTTTAATTGTATTGGGAACCACTAAAGTTTTATGAGGTCAGCCTTACTTGCTCAGCCAGTAAAGTAAAACTAATGCCCCAAACAACGTGTTTTAAATTTGTTTCACACAGTTTAAAATTCTCTTTTGAACAACTGATGCATAGGAGATTATATGGAGTTATTTAAATAAATGTTTCTTCACAAGTTGAATTCAGTAATTCTCCTATTACCATTATGAGAATTGTATGACAGCTGTACATTTAAATTTTCATGTTATACTGGCCATAATATATAAAAAGGACAGATGATTCATTCTATTCAATACATTATGGTCTTAAGTGGCAATGCTGAAAGACACTTTACAGAGTGGTATAGATCCTCTTTGGTTTACATCAGGTCATATGCTATTTTTTAGTATATTTTCCCCATTTCCCAGTTGGAAGATAAAACAATATACTGAGTCATTCATTTCATTAATAGAGTAATTTTATTTTTTCATGGATATAATTCAGTGTCCACTAATTCATGTCCTAATACATGAAGTTCTCTATCTAATAACATTTAAAAATATTTTTTTTTCCCATTAGGATACCGTATGGCTCTCATATCATTCCTTTCCATCTTTGCCAAGATTTGGATACTGCAAAAACCTGTGTTTGTGGAAGATTCTGTCTAAGCTGTTTTATTCAAGGAATTACCACCATGAATCTACATTCTGTTGCTCACACTGTGGTCTTAGCAGATAATATGGGTGGCACTGAAGCACCTGTTATCTCTTACTTCTGTTCTCTAGGCTGTTACGTAAATTCTTGTGATATGTTAAAATAATAGCTGTGTTGCCTTCCAGTTGCCGACCTGTCTGTCCCTACCACTCATTCTCCCTGACGTCCTAACACAGGAGCTAAACATGGAGGCCACGGGGGCATACAATATCTAGGAGACAGAACTGACCCTCTCTCATGGGTACTGTTCCTCCCTCACTTGCATACATCACATCATACCAGTGGCTGGTTAGTCATTGATGGGTAAGATTCCTCAAGGAAGGAACATCTAAGACAGACACAGTCGCATAGGGGCCATCAGGAGAGAGCTTGCACTCAACAGACTTGAAGCTCGTGTCGTGTTGTACACGACATATGTGATATCACAAAAAGATAATACATTTAGCTACAGACTAGTTTGGGATTCACTTGTGATTTAACAGTGTCATATTGGAGAAAGGGAAGCTTTTTTGTACACCCCTTCTGAGGTTAATCTCTTGCCCGCTCCCTGCCTGCTTCCCACTTAGCTCAGGCTGAGACCTCATGGACCACTGATATCGGCCATTCCCCCTTAATGGATGTCTTTGTAATAACAATGACACTATCCCCTGGGGTTAAGTGCTGGTGTATGAAGGCACAGTAAGTGCTAGAGCACAATGGGGACTTTCAGGAAAAGCAGTTTTGAGGCACATATTCACAGACCTTGGGAAAAAGTCAGTTTCACTTCCTTGTTTGTCCACTAATAAAAGCTGTGTGTTGCCCCAATTCGAGATGCCCAGTCCTTGAGGCTGAGGTCCCTGGGCCTCACTCGTAATATGTTCTTGGCTACTGTGTTTCTTAACCTTGCGTCGCCCTACTTGTTCTCCCACTGCTCTTGTAGTGCTGGACACGACATAGGTGATATCACAAAAAGATAATACATTTAGCTATGGATTAGTTTCGGATTCATTTGTGATTTAAGTGTCATGGAGAAAGAAGCTCTTTTTGTACACATGCTTGAGGGGATTTTTTTTAGCATTTTCAATAATTCGACTATAAAACCTTAATTTTATTAAAACCTAATTAATTTTACTGTGGGGTTAACTTTTATCAGTTTTATTGCACATGTGTTGGTTTCAGCCTAGTGTTTCCAGAATGGATGTAGGTTATCTTTTAGTGTTAAAGAGATACTGATCCCAATCCCTCTGGTCATAGAATTTTCTTATCAATGTTCTTGCATTTCAGTGAAAGAAATTGAGTTTTTATATGCAGAAAATATACCTTGGAAGACTAATACGTTCTATACTATAGGGAAAACTTGTTTGGTATGAAACTGAATGTATGTTTCTAAGCTGAATGTATGGTATATGAGGGCTGTCTGGAAAGAAATCCAGCCATAAACGCCTGTTTTTCATGTTACATGGCTGGATACTTTCTGGACAGCCCTTGTATTATTCTACATACGGAAATTTACATTCACCAAGCATAAATATGAGTAGCTTTGGGATAGACTTCAGTTTTAATAAGTTTTATGTTAATCACATAATCTTTGATTTCTAAGTTTTTTTATTTTTAGGGTTCTCACAAGGTTTTGAGTTTGGGTAGGAGGAGTAAAGAACTGCTAATTTTTACTGACAGTATTCTGTATTATTTGATGGTTTTATTGAGTCATTTAATATTTGTTTAATTTAAAAAGTGGCATGTTTAACCACTATATTGTAACTGAAACTAATATAAAATAATACTGTCAACTCTAATTGAAAAAAAAGTGGTGGCATTACACCAGCTAAAGGAAGATGAGGATTTGAACTAGGGCAGTGAGACTAGAAAAGGAACCAATCTGAAGTACAATCAGAACTGTTCCATTCTTTTCATTCCCACTGCCCTTCTTCAGATCAGCCTCTCTCCTAGGTCACTGTAATAGTCTCATAATTGGTTTCTGGGAACAGTGAGGGTAAAGAGTGAAGTTATTGAAGAAAACCTCCGGTGTTGGCGTATCATTGCTGTTTAGGGTTGGAGTTAGAAGTGAAGTCTGTATGAGACTATTTTTCATGGCTTAGGTAACTTCTACCTCCTTTGTCTTCCTGAAGTATTTATTTGGGACATCTTTTTCTTTTCTGAAATAGAAATATTCCTGAGCAAATACTGTTTAAAATTGTTATTAAGACTTTAGGTATACGAGCTCTGAAAGATATCCTGCTTTGCAGAGCTGATTCTTTGAGACAAAACATTGGTTTAGAGGAGTAATTCTTGGGGTGACCTTAAATTTGTATTGCTAGTGATCAGTTAAATTCTTCTTATAAAACATCTAATTCTAGTTTTTCATTAAAAAATTATATATAAATTGCAGATATGTCTTAAATAAAGAGCTGTTATTTATCTAGTATCTACATTGTTCCAGGTGTTTTATATACAGCGTTTTATTTAATCCTCACATATTACCCTAGCAGGGAGGTACCATGAACCCAGATCAGACTTTAAGCGCAGGCTTTATGCTGCCTTCTAAGGTTAATTCACTTTGGTCTCTAAAACCAGGAATTCTGTAATTAAGTAAAGTATCTGAGGATTTTTTTTTTCCTTTTACAGTTTTATTTATTTATTTTTATGCGGGTAGTTCCCTGGCTGGGAATCGAACCCAGGCTGCAACGCTGACAGTGCTGAAGCTTAAGCCACTACACCACCACGGAACTCCTGAGGATTTTCTAAAAGTCATAAATTGGTGAGGGATTGCCCATATTGTAAAATAACCATTAAAATATGGTTAAGAAGTTATGTTTTGTGGCATATTTATAAGTTAACTTGTGCATATCTGATTTTGACATGTAGAAAATTTTTCATTAATGCAGATATAATTGTCTATTGGGAATAAATGCTAACCATCTGTTACTACACCCTTGCTTTTTGCCTTTGTATTTACTTTCCAAACCATCCCCATGTGATTAACTGTCTTAGCTGATTTAAAATCCTTGTACCAAAAGCATTTCTTGCCCTTTTCTCATAACCCATACCTTTTCTGTTTTTCATTTGATACTTTTTTCTTTGCCTTCATAGTGATTAGGCTCAATTTTTCATTGAGTCTAAACCTTCCATTTTATTTTCAGTCACCAACTGCTTACCTTCTCAACCTTCCAGTCAAGAAGTACTTCCCAGAGTACATAGTACCCCATATCTACCATTTTAGTTACCCAGTCCGCCAAGATCTGAAAATATTAATTGGAACACTCCAGAAATCCTAAGTTTTAAATTGTGGGTCACTCTAAGTAGCTTTACAAGCTGCTTCGGATGTGAATCATCCCTTTATAGTTTAACCATGCTTTATATGCCATCTACCCATCACTTAGTAGCCATCTTATCAGATTAATTATGAGACCATTCACGTTAACTTTTACTACAGTATACAAAGCTCATGCTATCATGTGTGGTTTTTTACTAGCTTCAGAACTTTAGGTAGGTAGAAGTCAATTTTTAACTCCTGCCTTACATTCAAGACCACATTCTGTAACAGTGCTGTCCAAAAAACACTGATGGAAATGTTTTTGTGTCATCCAATAGTGTAGTCACTAGCCAAATGTAGCTCTTGAGCACTAAATATAGGTAGCATAACTGAGGAACAGATTTTAAATTTAAGTATCTATTAGGTGGCTGGTGGTCCTCACTAGACAGTACATTTGCAAAAAGCTTATTATCCCCCTCCACCCCAGTCTTGATATATACACAGGTTTAAGATTGTCTTCATTTACTTTTTCAAAATCTGATTAGTTTCTCAGCAGTTCAATCGTAATTATGAATTCACCCAACATATATTTGAAATTTACCAGAAAATTAAGTGAAATATACCCTGCTATATGATTTAGCTCTGTAACCTAGTTGTAAAATTTGAGGTGGGACTCCAGTCTTTACTTAATAAATACTAAAGTCCAGTTGTTATGGAACTAAATTAGTTACTTGAGGATAAACCTTAATTCACTTACAATTTACTATTATTTTCTTAGTTCTATTTATACATCAAAAAACACAAAAGATAGGAGTAAAAATATCACTGTGTTTATTTTCACACAGGTCTTTTTCTATAGCTTCAACATTTTCCTCTCGAGAATCCCAAAGCTTAGAACTGGATAACTTGGCCCTTCCTCTTCTTATCTCCTCCCAGTTCAAAATGCTTGCATCTCTTGATGGCCAGCATCCTCTTGGATCTGCAGTTAGGCTCAACACATTCCAGCCTCAGCACGATCTTCTTTGTGGTTTTAGCCTTCTTCCGGAAAATGGGCTTTGTCTGCCCACCATAGCCACTCTGCTTCCGATCATAGCGCCTCTTTCCCTGAGCATACAGGGAATCCTTGCCCTTCTTATACTGGGTCACTTTGTGAGGCTGATGCTTTCCACACTTCTTACAGAAAGTCCTTCGGGTTTTAGGCACGTTGACCATCTTTACAGTACAGATGTCCACGCGGTGAAAACTAGTAAGATTTAAAATACGGTAGGCATTAAACATTTTGAAAAGTATATGCTTTGTAAGTGTAGGAAAATAACACTACATCAATCAGAAATGTGTAAATCCACCAAGTACTCATTTTCCGTATGAGTAAATGCACATACAAGTGCACACCTTTCTGGAATGCTTACGTAATTGGAGCATTTATAGAACGAGACTCGCTTAAAAAAATAAACGGCAAGGATAAGAAGAATGGGTTCTCTGTATGTGGGTTCTTTTGGGGCTTAATTTACTGTGGCTGCTCAAAAATGAAAGCGTAGTGTTGTTCACTTTTCTTCCACAGAAAGAGGGTAAAGCCTGGCGTTTATTTTCGACACTTCGTCGCACTCTCTTCCTCCATATTCTAACTCCTAGTATGGCTAGTTCAGTCCGCGATCGGGTAGCTACTGCTACGGCCCGCCCCCGTTCCTTCCCCGAGAACCGCGGGAGTCTGGTTTCACTTTTCCCCTCCGAAGTACCATCACCCTTCAACCGCCCTGAAGGCTGACGTGGCCTAACAAGTGCCTCCCGGCCCAGGAGCCGCCATGCTTAATCCTTTTTTCCTGAAGGGAGAAGCCAGTTCTTGAGCTCTACCCAGACAAGGCAGCGGTTCTCACCCTCCCTTTCCTAAAAAGGCCTAGTCCAACCCTGGATTCTGAGCACTGGAAGCTC
>PVJL010001571.1:106819-252587 GCA_004026885.1 Lyroderma lyra | reverse complement strand
CTCAGGGACTGCTGTGCCCATGATGGGCTTTCATGAGAGCCCCCCCACCCCTGTCTCTTTACCGGAATCGTCTCATCTTGACGTGATTGTGGCGAATGTTTGTTCTGTTCAGAGAGGTCACTTCCGAGTTAAACCGACAGAGCAGAGGCGACCTCCGCTTTGAAAGGGCACGTGAACCGCGCTCGATCGGAAATACCGCTGGGCGCGTGGGGGACACGAGGAGACAGGGCCGCCGCGTGGCCGGGGCTGGTGGCCGGCGATGCAGAGGGCCGCCGCGTGGCCGGGGCTGCTCTCCAGACTGCCGCCCGGCCAGCCTCGGTTTCCAGCCCCGACAGCCAATCAGCTGCTCCCCGCCGCTGCCCAGGGAGCTCATCAAACAGAGGCCATAGCGGTTGGCAAACGCCAAGTCACGCTGAATCTAAACCGAATTCCAGACACTTAGGGCCGCGGAGTCGTTAACGATCAATTAGCGAACCCGCTTTTCAGCCAAAGCCGTTGTCCGGCTCCTCCCCCTTCCGTGACTCGGAGGCACGGGCTCTGCTGCTTTGTCCCCTCGGCGCTCAGCAACCCATCAGCATGGCTCCCTGAGCTTAGTCAGGGAGGGGGCAGCCTCGTCCCCTCCTCAGTGTGGTCTCCTCTCCTTCCCACCAGCACTCTCAGGCGGGGAAGGACACGGTAAGGGGTGTCTGTGCGTCCTGTCCTGCAAACGTGAGCCAAGGAAAGACACGTCGGTCATTTTTCTCTTTCTTGAGACCCACGAAGCAACAGAAGGGAAGTAGGATGGAGGTCATCATCTAAAACCTCTTCTGTAGTTGGGAGCGAGGACTTTGCACGCCTGTGCCTTGAGGAGGGACGCGCCCCAACTACACAGGAGGGCATTAGGTGAACTCGTGTCGCCTCTAATGGCCTCCGTGCTGCTGCAGCCGGAGTGCATCCCAGCGACAGACCCGTAAACATTCACCCCCAAACAAGACATCGCCCTATTGATTGCTGAGTGCTGCTTCATGCTTCCCTTTCCAAATTAGCTCGGATTTATGGCCCTTCCCTTCCTGTCCCTGAGCCAACCAGCTCTTCTCTGGGGCGCTGTGGGTCAGAGGAAGGAGATAAGCCGCCTCTGTAGGGGACATTTTCAGGAAGAGCTTTCATAATCGTCCTGAAAAATTCCTCTTTGCTCCTGTTTTTCCCTGCTAGGTCTTCACGGGCCTAATTTTAGAAACTTTCACAGAAGACTTGTATACAAAGGCCCATGTTGTCCAACTCAACATGGATTCCTTCCTGAAGTTCAGTTGATAAAATCTGGATGTAAAACTGGGCTTTGCTCAAAGGGCTTTGCTGACAGCGGACTCTGACGGGGTCCTCCAAGCTCCCAGTCCCAGGTAACTAACTTGAGCTTCAAAGATGAACTTCAGTGGCATAAAGGTGACACTGATGAAGGAGGCAAAGGTTTGAAGAAACAAATAGGACTTGACACAGAAAGTGTATTTCAGAAGCCAAGGGCAAGGCTGTAGTCTTAATGCCCAAAGCTGTGAGTTCTTCGGGCTCAGTAATAGGCTGGCATTCTTATGCCAGGGATCACCTCAGCACAGGGCATGAGCTGCCAAGAGCAAATAAGAGGATTGAATGAAAACCAACAAAATAAAAACTCAATGTCCCCGAAGAGTTACCACCAAAAAAAGACCCTGAGACGGTCCATGTTACTACACTTTCAGGAGAGAGTTCCTAGGACTTTCCCTGTTCAGCTGCCTTCCTGGAAGTTACCCAGTAGGAACTGGTGGTAGGACAGTTCTCACTGTGACAGATCTCAGGTAGATCCACTCTGAGTGGATCATCAGTACATATGAAAACCCATATTTTCATAGGATAGAAACTAGAGAACACTTATTCGCATTATAAAATGTTGCTTTGCTCTGTATATGAGTATTGAGCTCTTGGACTCCAAGGTGCTCTGAAAATGGCCCCAGAGAACCTCGTAAAATGCAGATGTACTGAGTTGTTACTCCCAAAGAATGAGACTCAGATAACTGCATTTTAAAAAAGAATTCCGTTCTTAGTCCGTGCTGGCCTGCACCCTATGAAACAGCACACAGAGCTGGCTTCTGCCTGCCTTTAACTAGAAGTCAGCTTCAATCTGGGGGATGATCATGTTTCATAAATCAAACCCCCCCTATACTGCAATGGACAGGACTGTAAGCTAGGGGAGAAGAGTCTGTAGTTGAGATTTTACAAGTCTGACTCGCTAAGGCTCACCAGCTATGTTATTGGCACTCGTGTGTCTTGGGAAGAAGCATTCAAATGGGTGTGTTTGCGGCCGACACCTCGCAGACAACGCGCACGTCCAGGGACTGACCCACCGCCTGGCACGGGACAGTGTTTAACAAATGAGGCCATGGTGGAATCTGGTGGCTTTCTGTTTCTAGCTCTACCTAAGGAAACCAGGAAAACCACCCAAACCGTTCCCGTAGAGGCACCATTCCACGTTGTGCTGAAAATCGGACGCTTGCTAAGTGGGAGGTGGGGGCACTGGAAAGGTACAGAGGGGAGAAGGACACCTGGGAAGATGGAGCAGCGCCGAGGGGGACCCCACTATGGGCTCAGAGCCTGTTCTCACAGTGATTTTTGCAGACACCAAGAGGCCGAGAAGAGGAAGAAGGGCAAGAGGAAAAGATAGTAAATGGGAAGAAGACTAAAAACAAACAAAAAATCGAGACTGGGAATAGGAAGGTGTTAAAAGGCCCCAGACCAAAGACAAGATTTAAATTGTAGTCCTTTCTTAATGTTGTCCCTTGTACTAGGTGCTTTCGAGCAGAATTAGATATTTCTAAAGATGGATGGAAAACAGCTTTGTAACAGATCTGACACCGACTCAATTCATTAAGGTTTCAAGTGGCAAATCTTTCTGTCTTTGCTTCCATGAGCTCACCGGGGCATGTAAATAAGATCAGGGCGGTTACGGCTTGCAGCCTGCAGTCTTTGGCTGGCAGTCCCATAATGCCAGACCACGTACTTCCCAGAACACTGCCGACGTAACCCCAAGAGCATAGGCTGTGGCGGAGCTGCAGAAATACACCCCCATTGCTTTGGCTCTGGTATTAGAGCCCACAAATGATGATCCTTTAGATATTCCCCCAGCAACTCAAGTACATTCCCATCTTTATGAAGAAACCCTCACTTTCTGCTCACAAAACCAAGAGCCCGGAAGTTGTTGCTTCAAGGCACAGAATCAAGCCTCCTAACCAGGGACCTGCCATTATTCTCGAACTAGAGGCCACCCCTTCCCTGCAGACCCAGGTCCTTGCAGACTCCGGTTTTGATCACGCAGGAGATTTTGATGGCAACAAAATTTTGCTTCGGTCTCTTTATAAAGTCATTTGCTATCCTGTGTCTCTGCAGTGATAGTCAAAGAACTGTCCTGAGTCCCAAAGTTGGCCACCAGCTTCTGTATTTTTTTCCTTATTCAATATCCTCACATTTCTCATCCTCTTTGCACTTAAAATCATTTCTTGTGAAAGGACAGAATAAACTGATTCACATTAAGGTACACATGACAGATAAAACATAAGGTGTTACCTCGTCCTGGGCACTGTAGCTTAAAAATAGAGAAGCCTTTAGGCAAATGATAAATATTTAATAGAAGAATATCAGGCTCCTGGAAGCTGACGGGAAAATATTTTGGGGGGCTGAATTGTGTGCATGTGTGTGTGTGTGTGTAGAGGTGGTGGCCTGTGGATTTCAGGAACCTTGCCATGGACGTGAGGACATTTTCAAAGCTCTGTTTCATAACATATGGAGTGCGTTTTGTAGCATTTTGTAGCATTCTGGGCATTGACTGTTGATTGAAGGACGTGAGGTCCGAGTGACTCCCACGATGCAGTCAACGCCTAATGGTTAGGGCTCCATCCCCAGAACAACGGCATGACCTGGCCGCAAGCCCATGCACTAAGAGTGCCTTTCCCCAAGGGAAGATGTGCGTTCGGAGAATGGGGGAGCAAGGCCAAGAAAGCACGTTCACTTCACTTATGGCCACATTATCTTATTCCTCCTAAGAGACCTCTGGGTCCTTAAGTAACTTCCCAGTCATCAAATCAGTCTTTATTAAATTTTCACATGCACTTAGTTTTAGATTCAATTTGAAATGTGCTCCAAGGAGCATCATATGGACTAAATAATTAGCTAAATAGAAACGGTACAGCATAGATTTTAGAGAATGGCAGAGAACAGTGCCTCCCCAGTACCACCAGTCGTAATTGAGTCTTTAATGTAACGCAAAGATGAATATCTTCATTTTGAGTTATATATTTATTTTCATTTAAAGGGGAAACACTCAAATCCATGGTCTCAGGAATATTTTTGCTTAGGACAAAACTAACACAGGTAGTTAAGTTTTTGAAAAGTGGGTCAGTTTAAAGAAAAATACTGAGAAAGTAATAGTACAAGAATATTGAAAGCATCTTGAAGGTCATACTCAAGACTAGAGTTTAAGACACACTGTCAAGTCTGGTAGAGTATTTATTACTGCTTATCAATAACCCTAGGTTGACTTCTGTTTGCAAAGGATGTGCTGTGTGACCTTGGGCAAGTTGCAACCTCTCTGAGCCTCAGTTTACTTAAGTACAAAGGAGGCATTTAAGGAGATCTCCAAGATCCCTTCCAATGCTAGCCTGTGATGATTTACCTACATTATAGGTTACTTTTTGTGACTAATTGGGAGGAAATGGAGAAATTAGGTCAGTGTTTCTGATGGTGATGTTATATAAGGCTAGAGACACCTAAGAATCAAGTTAGCTCCTGAACCAGTGAGGGATAGGAAAAAGTCCACTGGATTGAGTTGGGGGACCTAGGTGTCAGCTCTACCATTTACTGTGTCCCTTGGGCCCTCACAAAGTCACCTGCCCTTTTTGAATCCTAGTTTCTCTGTTTGTAAGGGCAAAGGGTCAGAGGTGGTGAATGATACCTATTCCATTAATATACAGTCTTGTGGGGCAGCTCAAGTGCAGTGTACGTGAAGTGAAAAATTCCATGCAAACACAAATCTTATTCTTTCTCTTACAACTGTCTTTGTATCATTTCATTTTCATTATGTTTAAATAGAATGCTGTTGTATGTGTAACTATATTATGATCAGGCAGGCTCTTTAAAAAGGTAACAGGTTATGTTCAAGCCAGTCAATATTGATAGTATTTAATAGCTCAGATAAAATGCTTAATGTTGAGAAGGAGCGGTGAATTGGCTCATTGTGGATAACCCAGAAAACTGTCACCTACCAGTCACAGCAAAACCTCATTTCAGTTGAAAGTTTTAACCCTCTCCTCCTCCCAACCTATCATCGTAAGTGGAAGATGAACTAGAGATACTAAATTATTTATCAATTCCACTGAGCTCTGCTTTTTATGAGGTTCCTTTCCATTAGCCCAGAATTCCCAATTGGATACACAATCCCAGATTATAGCTGTCCCAAGGCTTATGCACTGTTCTCCTAGGTTGTCCAGGTTACACTTGCAGATCACTGTCTGTTGAACTCAAATTATAGTTATTTTTGTACTAAGTTATCAAGCTCGATTCTCCAAGTTACCACTTGTTGAGGAGATAAATATTGCTAGCAGGTGACGCAAAGAACTTGGAACTTCCAAATAGCGAGAGCACAGCCGAGCGTGGACTCACCCAGTGCGAAGTGTGGGGTCAAGCACCTCCTGTCTGGAGGCATCCCTGGATTTATGTTGTATTGCAAAAGTGGATGCTCCAAAAAAGGTTGTGAGGTGGAAAATGTGCTTTTAGATGTATTTCAAGCAAAAGTTATGTTTCTAAATAGGAAAGCTTCAGTCGTCCAGAACAGTCACTTACGTAAACCATCTCGTTTCCGTATGACTCAGCACCTTGTCGCGATTTCAGCACAGGGGAGGTCGTTCCCCCACCTGATGTGACCGATTTGATACCCTTTTACATCCCAGGCTTATTATCATGAAATAGTAAGCCTGGTCCTAAGGAATACTGCAAAGCTGCCTTAGCCTTCCTCATACAAAGAAATCTCTAGGCGAACGACTTTGGTTCTGAGGTGGTTAAATGACTCATCTAGTCGTGGATCTCCTAAATGACCAGGGGCCCAAAGGCAGGGCTGCAGACCCCGGGGCCGGTGTTCTTCCCACCGGGGGCTGCAGTTGGTCAGTCAGCCCGGGGGAGCCCTGGTGCCCAGCTCACCTGCCTGCTCAGATGTGGCAGCTCATGTTTACCACTTTGGGAAACGTCTCCCCGGTGCCCGCAGCGTCGCCTGTCCCTCCCGTCGTGTGACTAGGATGAGGACGCGGTCGCTCAGCTCCCTGCCAAGCCCACCGCAAAGCGCCTTCTGCCCGCTTTCCTGTTCAGGACGTGTCTGTACGATGCAGCAAGTCCCGTCACTGTCGGCGGAAACTTACAAGTTTCTTGTCTGAGGCCTCGGATGAGGGGTAGAGGTGATTCACCGTTTTATCCATTTCCTTAAGTCCAAACGGTGAAAAGAAACCCCGAGGAAGTCCCGTGTCCCGTGTGACAGATGTGTGTGTTGTTTCCTTGGGGGATCGCCCTGCAAGGGATGCTGGGATAACACCAGTCTGACTCCCTCCCTTTCCCCTCACTGTCATGGTCTCTCCTGCAGGTGCTGTGTGGAAAAGAAGATTTTAGTCCTCTGAGAGGGTTCCCTAGGCCTCTCACCAGCCTTCTCTCGGTGTTCGAGGCAGCTCACAGTTGTACCTGACTTTCTGTACCATGTGCAGCCCCCACCCCAAATTCCTTTGCCTCTGCTTAGTCAGCTCATCCCCGCTGTCACCAAACCGTCTCCTGCAAATCGACTCTTCCCACCTCTCACCTAAACGATTCCCTCCCTCCTGCCCTTCTAGGCTCTCCCACAATCTGCTTCACGTTATCCTGTCCAAATATGCTATTTAACAAACTTTCTCCTTCTCTCACCAAATAAAGTGCTTTCAATAAGCCTCTCCTAACCCCTAAACAAATAGCATCCCATAACCCACCTCCTTCTAAAAAGATTGCTTTTCATAACCTCCAACCATTTGCTCCTTTATTCCCTTCAAAGAAATAAACTTTTCAGTGCTCCCTCGTATTTGGGCATTGAGCTACCTCACCGAAACCATAGAACACACACACACACACACACACACACACACACACACCTCATACCGCCTCCCAAAGAAAAATGACCTGATACAACCTTTCGCCTTCCCTTTCTCTCTCCGAGAAGAAAATTCTCATGAGGTATACAAGGACCCATTTGTGTCTCTTTGAGGAGCTTTCTTTCCCAGTGAAGTAAGCTAAGGAGAAATACAGTAAGGCATTCCAAGGCCAAACACATTCTACTGTTTATTACACATATTACATTCTTAAATAAAAATGCGTCACATAACATTTTTTGCATAGATATCTTACAATATACCAATTTAAAAAAGAATTATGAAACAGACCAGTAACAAAAATAAATTTTTTCTTCATTAATAATTTTGTAACATTAACATACCACCATCATATAATACAAATAATAGTTTTAAATCTTAAGACTTTTGTACAGCAAAAAAACTTGACAAAGTAATATATTTATATATATATATATAAAAAGCTTAAAAAAAATAAAATGTCAAAAAAAGGCATAACCGAGGGCTATAAGACTGGGTACTTCTGTGATATATTATAAATACCAGAGAAGGCCTGAGAGAATGTGACCGGGGAGGTGGGGAAGGGCGGGGGGCTGGGAGCAGGTCTCTCCAAACACACTTGTTAGACACATCTGGCAAAAAGAAAATGTATAGTGCAAAAATAAATTTCTTCAAGCCAACCGTTAAAGAGGATAATCAAGATTTAAAAGAAAAGCTGGGGTGGCTGGGAAGTGGAGTGGTGGGAGCAGGGAGGGGGTGGAGAGAGAGGAGGAGTTGGGGGGGACTGGTGGAGAGGAAGGGGAGGCTTCAAAAACACCAAACATTTGTTTTTGCCTCTGTGTTAGCAAGGGGATCTGGCCATAAAAGGTGGACTTTTCCTCCCTGGAATGAAGCAGAAGTGAAAGATAAGGAAATTAAACGAAGTCTGGGGATAGCTAGAAAATGCATGCTGGGGGGAAAGAAAAACAAAAACAAAAAGGTCGAGAACCAGCCAATGAGCTCAAAAGCCTCTCAGGACCTAGATTTGCAGAAATTATTCTGCCTCGGGTCCAAAGGCTTAGGATGAAAATGTCCCCATTCCCCACCCTCAGTCCCTCCCCTGTATGTGGAACTCCCAGTGTGGTTTCAATATACTGGCAATTATAAGCATCCATCCCCCCAAAAAGGTATTAGGCACTGGTGGCTACTCCTCTTAAACGTCAGTAGCCTGTTTTCCTTCCGCGAAGGTACACTAGGTACACGTGCACACGTCTAGGCGTGTGCACACGTACCACCCTCATTATTCTGACGTGGGGTCCGTTTTATGGCAGTAGACAGAAGCTGGAGTCAAAGCAGTTTACGATTCCAAAGCTCACAGTTGAACAAAATTATATAAATAGTCCCCAACAAAGAATGGATCAACCTTCCCTCATGACCGCTGAGAGGGAGCCCTGTTTGAAAAAATATCTTGTTTGGGATAGTTGTGAAGCGATGGCCTAGGATTTCTCTCTCCATGTTTGGATACCTGTTTCCCGAGGACTTACACTGAAATGCAAAACACCTGAAGAATACAGTACTAGATCGGAAGGGTGTGCGTGAGAAAGTTAATTGCAGCTTTAATATCCTCTTCTCTGGGATCTATTGGAAACCAACAGAGGAGGTTGAAGAGAGTATTAAAAGCAAGAGGAAACCCTGAAGCCTCAGGCCGTCAGTCTAGGGATCTCACCCCGAGAAGCAGTGTTGGCTTCCTTGGACACGTTTTTGTTGTTCCATCTCAAGTATTCCCAAAGATCCTCACCGAGGAAAGCAGGCCATCAAGGAGGCACTGATGTATACTCAGGCCAGCCCCTCTAGTTTTCAAACTGAGATATCACCATGTTTACCGAAATTCAGTCCAGACCCAGAGCGCCCATTCTCTCCTGCAGCCCCCACCCCAAGCCTGGCAGGTGGGCTCTCCTGGGAGACGTCAGGGAAAGCTTTCCCAAGTCCATTTCAGCCGAATTCTACTTCGTGCACTTTCACTTTGGCAAAGATCTGGGTGCAAAACCGGGGCCGGGCATGCTGGCCCTCGTAGGATGTTTTAGAGAAACCAATGAGCCAGATCTCCGTAGTTAAATGGGTTGCATCTCCCTGACGTCCCCCATTTCTTCCTTCTCAAACCAACTCATGCGAAAGAGAAGCAAAAGCCCTTTGCACTGTCTTTTGTATGTTGTGAGGTGATTTCCACAGAGGAAACCACTTTGAACCAACGAAACTAATCATTAGGTTTTGCTGTTCTTGCCACGTGAGTTCACCCCTTTTGACTCTGCCGTAGAACTCGGGAGAGTGGGCTGTAGGCAGAGTGCTCTGAGTGCCTGGACGAGCACCCTGAAAGTCCCATTCATTTCCCCTTTGATGCAAATAGACATGGCTAATCTGGAAGTTTATCCCAAACTAAAGTCCTTCAGAAATCTTCTCTGGCTTCTAGATTCAAAGAAGACTTTTTAAAAAATAGGAATCAGTTCTGCTAATCATGTGAGGTTGGCTGTCTTTTTACCCTGTTAGAATCAGGCAATCAAAGATGTAAAAAAGGGCACGAGAGGTGCAGGAGGGGAGGAGACGGGGCGTCTGAAGGGCTTTGCAAGGGAAAGCGCGTAGAGAGGAGAAGGAAGTGGTCAGCGTGAAGTTCATTTGGGGTCTCCGACATTTTCATAAAATGCAGCTTTGTCATGGAATCCGAACATCTCTTTTTCTGGACATAGTAAGTCATCACCACCAGGCATTAGGTTGGGCCAATTAACCATTAGTGGGGCAGGAGGCCAGTAGCTAGGAGCAGCATATAATTTCAGGTTTCCACATCTCTGACTTACAGCCAGGTGGCAGGAGAAAGAAGCACAACTTGAAATTAAAAATAAAATTATCAATGGCTTAGAAACACGCTTGTTCTATACATCAAATTCTGAACCCTGGATAACATGTGCTTAGGACAATCACAAGAAACGCACACCAGGTTTTTGCCTTTCAAATTTGGGATCCCCTGGAATGTTAGGAGGTAACAAGTTAAATGAGAAAGCAGTTTAATGGTTTCAAATGTCCATTAAAGCACTGTTTTAAATAACTTGTCCTCTTGGGAGCAAAGGATTTTCAGGTGGCTTCTTGGAAAGCCTGTTCACTCCAGCAGGCTCTTTACCAAGCATCTTTGCCACTTTGGAGATGGTGGGCATTTTATCCCAAATCCGTTTCCAAAATGATTGGGGTCACCCCCACTCCCATGCATAGGACTGGTTATCGTTCTCAGGTGTCAACTGGGCTAGAGAAGAACAGTTTCAAAGCCATACACTTAGCACCCACCAATTTCTCAGGCCAATTCTCACAGTCAACAGATGACTCGGATGCAAGCAAGCGCCACCATCACTCAGTGCGCCCTGCTCTGAGAAAGGTCAGAGCAGATCACAAAGGACCTCACTGACACAAAAGAGAAAGGAATTACAATTCAGACGCTGATGAGGACCAAAGGGCCTTTGTTCCACCACATTCAAATGAGATCTTTGCAAGACCACAGATGACAACAGGGAGCAAACAAGCAATGATTACTCTTTTGCATTCTTTTTTTTTTTTTTTTTAACTTTCCTTTTAATAGAGCCTTGCATCGGTCAGTTCAAAAATTAAATTAAGTATTATAAACCCTTAATAATAGCATTTCGAGAGGCAAGAGCAGCTCCAGCTGGGGAGAGAACATCTGTAAATCGTGGCAGCCACGGCTAATGCCATCAGTGGTGTGTGCGTGCATTCATGCTGGAGGCTGCTATACGAAGGGAAATCAACGGACCAACACAACCTGGGGTGTCTAAAGTTTCATCTAGTGCACTGACTGGAGGCGCTACAGTTTAATACAGCTGAGGTTCAAGGTCCCTCACACATCCTTCTTCCAGAAAGGATGCACCACACATTCAAATATAATCCCACGGGACGCCCTGATGGACTGGCCACCAAATGCACTCAAATGCAGTAGAGAACTACGAGATTGTCAGCAAGCAGTGCTCCAGAAATTGTTTCTAAGTCATGTATAGTTTTAAATCTTTGGAATAAAACTGATTTTTTAAAATACCCTCCAACTAACATATACATAATTGCCCCTGGCAAATGGGCAGATTGTGTGTGTGTGTGTGTGTGAGTGTGTGTGAGTGTGTGTGTGTGTTTTAGGGTGGTTTGTTGTTGTTGTTTTTTGGTCTAAATTGAAAAAAAGGAAAAAGAAAAGTTTAAGGGCCAGGCCTCGGAATGCCCCAAGTATCCCACTGGCAGCTACAGCGTTTGTGACAAGGAGGCTCCTTTGCCCTCAGACGAGTAGTTTCAACATTTCAGTGAACTCAAAGGTTGCAGAAAGCTCGGAAACCAAATGCCAAGGATCTTGAAGGTTGCTGTCATAAATGTATTTGTGTTCTTATATTATTATTTCCTTCTAAAGACTTCAGTTTTGCATCCCAAATAGGTATAGGGTGGCATTTTAACAGTCAATGAGTCAAAGAGTCAGAGGAGGGCAGGAGGGGAGCCAGCTGGTATGAAGGAGCAGCAACCATGTGTGGACCAAACGCCATTTTTGTTTTTCAGACGTGTCTTGAAGGGATGGTCCCAGAATATACAAAATATACAATCTGTCCTAATAACCACCCCGCTTGCTTGCATAGGCCATTGAATGGTCCTAAAGGCAGTCTTTGGAGTTGAGGCCAGTGCCAGCTAGCTAAGAACACGGGTAGATACGGACCGATACTGGATGTGTGTGTGGGTGAGAAGTCAGGAATGTAACCCCCTTGGAGTCAGTTTGCAGAGTAAATATGAGGCCTCTGTTCATCCTGGGTGCTCTAGGTCACAAGCCAAGATGGGCCTAGCCAGAAAAAGAAAATTAGAAGTACATTTCTCCTTTTAGACTGACCGTGAGAAAAACATCTCAACCCTTTCCTTACACGTCCACCCTTCATTCCCACAATGGCATTTTGAATCATGTGTTTTAATAAGTGGGGTGACATGAGCTCAGTGGGTATGAGAGAGGATAGGATGATGTTTTCTGAAGTCATTAGACTTGGGAGGCATCCTCAGTTTGTCCCACTCCTGGAAAGAGTGATATTTTTGGCTTTTTTGTCAGCATAACCCAGAGTTAGGTTCAATATGCAGCTGCCCTTTGACACTAAGCGACATCTATGCTGAAACTAGTGACAGGGTAGCAATGACACACAGCACAGGGTTGATCACTATGAGCTGAGGTCATGATGCCTCAAGGGAATGAGAGAACTGATGTCCCATCTGATTGGCTGCTTCGAGAGCTGGACATCCAGGTGCTGAGAGAGTCCTGGAGAGAGGTTTAGTCCATGGAGAAAAGATAAAACATTTAAGCTTCCAAATAAGCTTTTCAAGTTTTCATTAGCAAAAACAGAGAGATTAAAAAGAAAAAATCTAGCACTGGCAATAGGTGAGGCTCAAGGGATAGACTGTGATATATCATCAAGGACTGTATTCTCTTGGCCACTTTGCAGTCATGCTAGAAGTTTCCAGAATCCCTAGTGCATATGGTGTGCAAGAGTCAAAAAAGTAAGAAAAGAAAACTCCCTTAAAAGTGAAGTCTAGAGAAATGCAGGCCAGAAAGGTGTAAGGTGTTATTCCAGAGTCTGCCGCCGCTAAGGCCGTTGGTATCGACTCGAAAGACCTCAGTGGTACTAAGAAGAACCGAAACTGATCGACAGTTCTTTGAGGAAGTCGGACGCACGGAATAGTAGGACTTTTCACACACAAAGGACAAATAAACCAAGAGTTAATTTTGGCTACCAAACTGCAATTTGGTTTTCTAGGTCATTTTCCCCCAACTATTTTAAAAAGAAACATTAGTGCTACACATATGCAACTTCACGACGTTGTGTTCTCCTATCAAGTTGCACTGAGAAGCAAGTGAAATAAGCCCCTCTTACTGCCGTCCACCTGCAGAGACGTCACATCCACTTTCTTGGATTTCCATTGGCAACAGCGGGAAATAATTCCAATAGTGCTGAAGTGAGCAGCCAGTCTGCCTTGCCGAGTTCACCTGGTTTCCTTCTTCTTTGTCTTCTACCATCTGGCTAGGGCAAGGCATGAAGAGACGTATATATTTTAAATATAGCTGAGTGCAGGACAGTGTGTGAGGGGTTGGTCTGTGCATTACAGCGTGTGTGTGTCTGTGTGTGTGTGTGTGTGTGTGTGTGTGTGTGTGTGTACACAGAGGTTTATAAGTGAGAACTTTCTTCTGCGAGGCAATGGGTCCCCGCCTGAAGTCCCGTCCCCTGCCTCACGGCATTTCCTTCAGACAACGGCCGATGTCATGGCAACTCTGGCCTTTAGGTTTTTTAGATATGTCTCTTCATATGGAGGGCAAGGTGATCAGACCTGGAAAAACACCTAGGAAATACAAACAACAAGAATATTAGAGAGGTCCAGGTAAAGAACTTGACTTCCACATCCCTTAGAAAATGACTGACCACACCTTAAAGAGAGTCAGCATGTATGTACTGAGAAATAAGACAGTGCATTGGGAAGGCAAGCTGAGGGGTCAGTTTGCTTGGGTTCAAATCCCAGCTCTTCCAATAGGTGTGTGACTATGAGCATGTTAACCTCTCTGTCCCTTAATTCCTCCCCAGTAAAATGGTGATAATTTTATAGCATTTATCTCATAGCTTGGTTGTGAGGATTAAGTGAGATGATCTATGTAATGTGCTTAAGCTACTGCCTGGCACACAGTAAGATCTCAGTGAATGTTAACTATTATTATCATAACTGTCATTAAAGAAGAAAAGAATGTGTAAATGCTTTGGAGACAACGTGTCATGCTCATACACTATAAATATGCTAAGAATGATTAGTCTGTATCATCGAATGGTGGAACTCTAACATTTCAACACCCAGATTTCAGTCTTGAGCTTTATAATTAAAGCCCAGAAACACTGCCTACGGGTCTACGTGGACACTCTATATTCAAGTCAAGAAAAAGAATGAAGAAGGGTGCTCATGTTTATCGAGTATGGTGTAATATGCAGGTCTGTGCTAAGTATTTCCCCAATATTACCCCAGTAACATCCTCAGCAAACTTGCACAGTGAGTATTCATACTGTGTGTATGTGTGTCAGGGGGTAACAAAACAGGTTAGAATTGAGATCAGAGCCCAGGCGGATCTGCACACCCCCGTTTTCCTGGTACCCAAGGCCCACCACTGAGGCCTTCCTCAGCGTTCAGAGTGGATACAGAGGTTGTCTTCACTACCCCCCACCCACTTTCTTCTGACACCACCAACTTGACTTTCCCTTAGATAACAACTCTTCTGTGTTCTCAGCTGTATGGGGCTGACCCTCCTCCTAAGGCTAAAGTTATGACCAAAGGGAATCGCGAAGAGATAGTCATGTGACCCATGAAAGTCAGTGAGAGCCAGCCCGGGACATGTGCTGAAACTATGCAAGAACACCTGAAAGCCTGGGTCCAGCAGAGCCTAAAGACAACTCAAATTCTGTTTTTCTTAGTGACCTGAGCTAATAAATACCCTCTGAGGCTCACACCAGGCTGAGTCGTGTGTCTGTACAGTGTAAGGAATAGATTGGGCATTTCCATACCGCCGCAGCCTACAATCAAGGCTCTGGCCAGAATCCCAGGGAAGTCAGCACCTGAGACGGCTCATTCGTAGCTCTGGGCGCCTGCTCTCCCTCTGGATTCTCTTAAAACGGGCCACTCTGGTCACACCTGGGGGAATATTCCTAGGCTCCCCTGAGGTCCAAGATACTTCACAGTCCAAAATTCTTTTCAGGATGTTAGCAAGTTGCCCTGCTCAGGTAGCAAGTTTCCCTGTTCGATGCAGGATTTCTCTGTTTGTTCACTCTTCAAACAAACAGCCCACTCTATCCCCTGACCCTAACATTCTCCACACTCCCTGTTTGTGTTTATTTCTTAAACAGGTACATAGGCAGGACAGAATCCCAAGGAAATGAAGCAAAATGGAACAAAGGTAAAATGACAACAAAACAAAACAAAAACACACAGGAATGGGCAAAGTACAGTAGTAAACATTCTAATCCGATAACATGCTGAATGATAGTAATTCTAATTACACCCACTTATTTCAGGCCCTGCTTTAGTATGAGCAAGATGTATTTCGATGATCCCTTCGTGTGCCATCCAAAGGGGATCTGAATTACTCTAAAACAGTGATACATTTTCTTCAAAAGCAAGTACTTGGTGTCAGTGGGACACAGAAAAGCAATACAGTCCTGCAGGGAATTTAGCATTTCCCACGCATTAACTCCGTCCGGAGGCTACACCCAGTGGCACCCACAGCCTGTTCTCTTTCCCTCCCTCCTTCCTTCCTCCTTTTCACCCTACTTCCTTTATCCGAACAGCCTAGAGAAAGAAGATCTAAGTTGGGAAGCTCTTTTTGCAGGTGTTTCCTTTTTAAAATGAACATCTTCACAAGAATCTTATAAAGGAGGTACCGCTCGTATCCCCACTACTAGTTGAGATATGCACCACAAAGGGGCAAAGCCAAGACCTGAACTCACCCAGGTGGACCTCAGAGCCCATGCTTGCAGCCACACCTGCTTTTTAGACCGAGCTGAGCTGTCAATCTGAGTTTGTAGTAGCAGAATAATGGATCGTCCCCCCTGAAATATCTACACCTAATTCCCCAAACCGTGGCTATGTTAGGTTACAAGGCAAAGGACATTTAAGGTTGTGGATGAGATTAATTTTCTAGTCAACTGACCTCAAAATAGGGAGATTATTCTGGATTACCGGGGTAGGGCCAATGTCATCATGAGCCACATCAGAATAGTAAAAGGTAATAGATACACTAGAAATGCAGAATCTAATCATTGTAAGGGGACTACACCTCTACAAGGTATTATGACTATACAGCAGGCAGATGACTTGAAATAAGAAGCTCCTTCATGATTGAAATTTGTTCATTGCAGAGAACTAATCAAACCCCTACTGTCTTTTCTTTTGCTTGTGAAAAAGGCATACTAAATTCAGGGTCTTTCGGCAAGAGCAACCCTCTGGGGCACCAAAGGGCTAGATGCTGGGTGGTATTTCTCACCACCTACCAGTGGGCTGACTCAAAGATCAAAGATCAAAACACTGAAGATCTTGGAGGCACCATCCTGGCAGCAGTCTCCCGAGACTGTAACTGTGCTGAGTTGGTAGGACAGTGGCCCGCCTAGTGTCCCAGTCAGAGGAAGCATCCCCTTTCCCTCCACCAGCAGCCTTAACGCTCTGTGGGCTGAGAAGCAAGATTCGTCCTCTAGCAGCTGGTCACTCAGTGGGCTGCACGGTTCGGTCTGATGGGAGAAAGGACAGAGCCACCTCACTGCTTTCTCCCCCGACCCAAACCTGAAGCCAGAGATCACAAAACCCAATGTCTGGAGGGGTCATGCAGATAAGGTAAATGAGGGCAGTGGGTCAAGTCTAAGAAACGCACAGCACTGTGTGATCCCACTTTCGATAAGGCACGCGCAGGAAGGAACACTGCTCTCTGTAAGAGCGACAGCAGAGCAAGAGTGATGAGAGGTGCCCACTGCCGGTCTGCCTTCACGTCGGGAGACCACAGGGGGCGGTGGGGACAGTGAGAAATCAGCAATCACGTGGCCACCTCAAATGGGTCGTGTGGACCGTTCAGCTCTAGGAAAGTACGGCCACATGGGATCACGAGCTCAGTGTTATCAGATCTCCTGATTTTTCCCAGACAAAGCCAGAAGTACAGAGATTTTTATGGCCTCTAAGATTTTAAATATTAGTAAAACAAACACTTACCTACTTTTTATTCTAGCCTAGATTATAGGCAAATTAGACTTGGTACAACCCTTTTCCTATTTAGAAAAAAGAAGTGCAGCTTGCTGCCAACTTCATTTAA
The DNA here is from genome assembly GCA_004026885.1 of Lyroderma lyra. Taxonomy (NCBI): domain Eukaryota; kingdom Metazoa; phylum Chordata; class Mammalia; order Chiroptera; family Megadermatidae; genus Lyroderma; species Lyroderma lyra. Next base: position 235,586 of record PVJL010001571.1, on the reverse strand, counting down.
TTTTACATAAACACATTTGCAATGTGAAAATAAAATATAAAAACTGTTGTTGGAGGTATTTCTAATCAGAGCTTGTCTCTAATCCTAATGGAACAGAAATATATATGATGATCCATATTTTATTCTATTCCTTCGTGTGGAAATTTCAAAGCATGGCACTTGGGGGGTAAGTAGGACTAGAATCCGTGAGTTACCTCAGGCATCACCGGCGAGTATTCTTGGGGCCAAGGGAAAAGGGTTAAGGAAAGGCAACCCCAATTCTAGCTTAGCTCTAAATAGGGTAGTCAGATTGCTCAAATTAGAAGAAGAAAGAGGTCGGTTTCTTATGCTTGTATACACCATGGTACCAATAAAATCCAGTGTCCTGCTGAGGGCTGCAGATGCCCCGTTTCTCAAGGTAGAAGTCTTCTAAGGAATGCCAATTCCCCGGTCACTCCAGGCTTCCCTTTCATCTGCTTTGGGACCACTCCAATTCCCGATGCCACCTCCCAGACCTGCTCTATTCTTAGCACAATCCCTGCAATTGAAACACAAGGTGCTGCCTGTCATGAGACACTAATCGGAGTCCAACCCCTCATTTCTGACATTGCTGAAAATGCAATGACGACTGGCCAATGCCACAGGACTTTGAGCTACCCACAACCTGTCCCAAATCCCATGTCACAAAATTCATACCATCTGCTTAACACATTTCTAGCTCCAGAAACCACAGTATATTTTGATGAAGAAAATGAAGCATGCTCCCTCTCTTACAGCTCCTCCACTGAAATACCCAGTTGGTTTAAAATATTTCTCACATAAATCGCACAATCAGATTTAATTCTAACACGTCAACTGCTGAACAGTTGTACATTTCACAATAAATCAGTTGATTTGAAGAAATACTAGTAACTCGGGCAATTTGCCCCTAAGAACTCTGTCCTTTTCCAAGGACTAAGGCCATCCCTAATGCCAATCTCCAAGTCACGGCCTCACGACCCTTCGGGGGTGGGAGATGTGTGTTTGCACCTCCTGCTACCATAGTCCTGACAGCTCACAAAGGCTCTTCATCCTGCGGATATAAGGCTCCTCCTCAGAGGTCGAAGAACATGGACACAAGCACCATGCACCTTCTTTATTGGTAGCCAGGGCTAGAGAGGCATGAACTTGAGATGGGAGTTGGGGGAAGACGTCAAAGGAGAAATGTGACTGAAGTATAATCTACAGAAGAACAGCTGCTGGGACATCTCGGTAATGGGACAGAAATTAAAATACAGACAGTGCTCTAGGCGAGCAGGAGTGAGAGACAATAGCTTTATGGGGTATACTTCCTCAGCCCTGGGGTGGGAGGTTATCTCTGGCCTCCAGGAGGCATGGGGGCTTTATTTAGTTCTTAAAGAATGGAGATAAGAGGAAAAATAGCCTCTTCAGGAAGAAGAAAAAAGAAGAGGTGGGGGAGGGGGAGGGAGGAAAATCATGAATGCTCCATTATAAGCACGTTAGAGAAGCACCAAGCCCACTGGTCACCCAGGAGACTTGGCCACCCCTGCCCTGCTCTCCAAACACATACACACTACTCCAGAGGAAGGCCTGGGGAGGGAGGTGCCGGCACAGGGACCTGGGTGGCAGTAGGCCAAGCCATTGCACTGGCTCCCATGGACAGCAAGGCCTTTGCGGGCACCCTGCACGCCCCTCCTGCCGGCCTGCGAGCTGCCACCCAGGCGGGGGAACCCTGAGGCTTTCAGGGCTTTTATCGTATTAGAGGCATTTTTCTCATCATACCCGAGACCTTTAGGATTGCATTAAAAAGATGGTTAATTTTCTTAAGCTTCCTTCTAAACACAGAAATAGGATTAGAAGGATAACACGCTCAGATGCAAGCCCGTTATTTGATTATGTCTAAACCTAATCCTGCCTTCACCTTGGCCTGCAGAGTCTCCATTTTGGGGTTTATTGGTTGATAATGCCAAGGCTGTCAGATACTATTACTTGTGTAGTATCTGCTGCTACGTGCTCTTTTCTTCCACCATCAAATGCTGAAGGTTTCAAATTGAATTACTGGAGACGTTCTCAAAGTCTCGCCATCTTTTAGAATTTTGTATCTATTTTCAAAGGAGAAAGAATGGTTTGGGCCCCCAAGGAATGGGAACTCTTTTCAGTAAACTCATTTCTAATAATATTTCAGGGGGAAGCCTTATAACTAACTGTCCTTTCATTAAGCAGACTTTCTACTCTTTCACGCTATTAAGGATGAGGGAAAACGGTATTGATGTTAATAAACAGATCAGAAGCAGCAGCTACAGGTGACCATTCCCTACGCTGTGACTTTCACATCATACCAAAATGATCTGTCCATCATCTCCTTGAGAGCAGGAACTGTGTCTTATTGACATCCAGTGACTAAGGGGGTTCTTGGCCCAAAAGCTGGTGTTTAGTAAGTACTTGCATAACTGAACCAAGAACTCACATCATCTCTTGATTACACGTAAGAAGGCACCCCTATCTCGCTGGTTTTCTCAGTGGAGAAGTAAAAGGCATTCCCAGGCCCAAGGCTCTATGAGAGAGGCTTGTGATGGATTGAAGAGCGTGTGGACAGCCCACCTCAACCCACCTCCCCAGCATCCCCTCCCCGCACCCCACCCCCCGGCAGCTTCTGAGTTCCATTACCTGTCGCAGTGGTTGCATTTAAAGGGCTTTGCACCTGTGTGTTTCCTGTAGTGCCTCGTGAGCTCATCGCTTCGTGCAAAACGCCACTCACACCCTTCCCATGAGCACTTATAAGGCTTTTCACCTGCAAGAAGAGATGGATGACCATGGTCAGTGACAGGAACAAAATGACCACACATCTGATCAGATTCTGCTGTCTGTGCATCAGTTTTGGAAGAGGGCTGTATAAACCATTCTTAATCGTCTACATTTCCTAAACACAGCATGTCACATATTTTTCGTCTCCCAGTGTCTTTGTTGTTATTACTTTTTTTAACCTTCAAGAGTGGTTTCACAAGATCTTCTATTGGAGCTATCATTTCAGTTCCCAGAGTCAGAGCAGTTTCTGCCACTGGTGAGGGATCAATTTTTATTTATTTTCTATTCCCTGGAGCACTTTGACCCCCGACAGTCCCAGCAGAAAGGAAATGTGCTATTTTCATCTGAACCGCAAGTGCTTCTAATTCTATTTTTCTCCAGAACCTACAGTAATTTACTGTTTCAGCCTTTTAGTCTCCTCCCTCCTCTTCCCTCCTACAAGGTAGCTGCCTGGCCAGGCGGACAGCTCAGGTCTCCCAGAACCACTGCCGCTTCCAGTAAACGTGAGTGGACACTCAGAGGAAAACAAAAATCACCTGCCGGTTCCTGGCATTTACATGAAATGTAGTCACACAGTCCTCTTTGGGAAGCTCCAAACATAACGGCTCCAGGGCATTCTCAGTTGATCACAAAATGGTTTTAAAGTCAAACCGCAGAGTGAGGTTTCAGCCTCGGTGGAGAAGCTCAGAAGCGCGAAACTCAGCCCCTGTGCTCGTGACCCCTGCGCGCCCTCAACACAGGCGGGGGCGCGGGGAAGGAAAAGCACACGACTCTTCCCCAGACCTTTCTTTCTTAGGCCCATCAATGTCTGTCCCCACACGGGACGGGTATTCACCCGTGCAGCGGTATGGTCTGTGAGTTCTAATTAAGAAGAAAAATACTCTCTAAAAGCCCATGACATCATGAGTTACAGAGCGTGGCCCGCGAGAGGCAGGGTAGCACAGTGGTCGTGTGCTCCGAAGCCGACTTTCCGGAGCTTTCGGGCCAGCTCCTGTCTCAGTTAATAAACCTCTTTGTGCCTCTGTTTTCTCGGCGATAACAGTATGTACCCCCAAGGGTTCGGAGACGATCAATTAGTATTACGTAAATTAATATGTATCATCTATTCATCAGAACAGTGCCTGGCACGTGGACGAGTCCCATAACTGGATTCTATTATAAATCGCCGAACCCCAAACTTTAGGGTACATCAGTGCCAAAGGACTATTATTTCTCCATTTTTAATAGCTGCATCTTCACTGGGAAGCGCTTAAGGAGGCATTGCCCAGGCCTATACTTGACTCACTTTCTTCTTTCCACATTTTCTCGTCCCTTTAAACCCAACTACAAAGTGCTCACATGCTTTATTTGTATCACCCAGAATCAAACCAAACACGACGGAAACGGGATGTCATTAAACCGGTGCCCCAGTGAGAAGAGGAATGAGGAGCGTGGGCATCTCTTTTAAAGGGAACCAAGGGGACATGAAGGAGCGCTGGAAGCACAGGAGGAAATCCATTCAGCTTTGGAAACCATTAAAAAAAAAAAAAAAAAAAAAAAAAAAAAAAAAGGACCACGGAGCAGTGTTAAAAGTTCACCCTCTGGATCCTTAAAGCTAACGTTTTAGAAACCTGCAGAAGGGGAGGTGAAGAGCGTCCGGTCAGCGTTGCAGCTGGCACGCCTGGGGGCTGGGGGGTTCATTACAGCCCAGGCCGACCAGACGTCCCATTGCAAATGGGACAGAAAACGACGGCCCCGTCCCGTTTCAAACAGTACGTCTGGTCAGCCTGTTACACACACTAAACCTCAGTGCCCTCATCTGTGAAATGGGGGTGAGCTTCCCACATTACCTGAGGTTTAAATAAGTTGTCATGAAAAAGACGTGTTTCTTGAGCCAGGCACAGGTAAATATTCAATTAATTTGAACCCTGTTTCCTCCCCAGTTCACCAGTGTCCTCGGAGGCTGCGGAGGAGACAGGGCTAATCAGGTGTCAGTAAAAATTTTCAGAGCTCAGACTCCAGACAGGGTGTGGAGTCCCTCTGGGCAACCTAAATGTTGGAAAATAGAGTCTGTTTAAGTTTTAAAGGTGTTCTCAGCATATTGATGGAGGGTGGACCAGGCAAAGTGAGTATCCTTTAGACCTGCTCTGAATGCTCAGGATGCTGAAGGGGAAACAGGAGACCCCAGGTGGAGAGAGATGTGCCCTCTCGGAGAGGCGTGTTGGCATCTTCCTTAATGCTATTGATTACCACGAGGTTTCATTATTTCAAGGAAATCTGACATCAACAATAACAACAACAACCACAAGGAGAATGAAGCATCAAAGACTTTAGAAATTCAAAATGCCCTCCACCCACAAAGGCATTCAAGTGCAAATAAAATTGGAGGTTCCTAGAACCATGGGGACCAAATACATCCCAAACACAAGGAGGCACCTGGACATCCCATGACATTTTACAGCAACCAGCTGAGACATCCAGTCCCCAAAATCAATCCCACAATCCAAATGACCTGTTCATCACAGGCAACTGCGTGCTGAAGGACACAGGAAGGACAGAGAGAAAACGAAGGAGATCAAAGTGGATGTTTTGCTTTTGTTTGTTTGTTTGATTTCGAACTGCTTTTCCCCTTGCTGAATTTTTTTAAATTAGTTTTGTTTTATTTTGACAAATAATATCAAGGATTTAGTTATTCACCAGAAACCAACGTAAGCTCTTAGTTAATTCTGGCACCAACCAGCTATCTATCAGCAGCTATTTTCGTGTCCCTTTTGCTCACTGTGTAGACAGCAACTACAGACAGCCTGAACTGACTCTGAATCGTATCACCTAATATTGTGTCCTGTTTACAGGTAGGTGCTTTACGGAATAGCACTGAGCACAAACCCCCTTGTACCCTGAGAGTTTAGCCACCTTATAATTATACTGACTCATCGAGCTATTTTTCCAGTGTCTAACTTACCTACATTTCTGCAAATACTCACTAATAAGAAATTTAAAATAACCAAGAAAGAATTCAGCCAAATGAAGGAGCAGTGCCTAAACTGGGCAGAGTCAAAAAATCAGAGGAACAGGAAATAAATAAATAAATACATAAATAAAGAAAAGAATTGGAAATATGACAAAATTAAGACTCAGGAACAGTGGGGTTAGGCTGACCCCATTTCCGGGTTCTATATGGACTCCCATAAACTCATTTCTACCCAAGGCAGGTCAGTGAAGTTATGGCAGTACTATGCATGGCCGGGATTACATCTGCCTAGGTACCAGCACCCACGGCTGATCCTGGGGGTTGAACCACCTGTATCCACAATGCATTAGCTTTCATCCCAACAGCCCACCTGAAGATTTCTGCCCAGTTTATAAAAGGCTTGGGTTTTTTTCTTTATAAAAGAAAAGAAAATCTTTTTTCAGAAAGGAAGGAAGGAAAGAAGGAAGAGAGGGAGGGAGGGAGGGAGGGGGTAAGGGATGAAGGAAAAAGAGAGGAAGGGAGGAAAAAAGTAAGAAAAGACAATAGGCAGTTCAGTCATAATTAGAGCAAATTTCATGCAAAATCTGCGCATCTCCCTCACCCTTCCTCTCTCCTTGCTCCACTTCATATACTAGTCCTGGTCATCGATCAAAAAATGTCACACCCCTGCATGGCATTGGTATGGCACCTGGAATAATGCCCACCACTCAACTCACTGCACCTCAAGAGTGAACAAAAATGTTCAAGAAAGGTCTACATGAGACAGGTCTATATGAGGTTTAAACATCAGGACTCTGGTCCGTAAGCAGTGTGAGAATAGAGGCGGGCACACCACCAAGAAGCGTCCTGGTGCCCGCACAGTTCACAGTGCTGACGTAGAAGACGCTCCTCAGAGGCCCCTGAATTTTAGGAGGAATATCACCAATGAATTTTCCTATCTGGAAATGAGTTCCAGGAAACCTGTTTCCCTGGGGGAGTACATGTCACCTCAGAGGTGACACTTAGGTCTTATCTGGTGTAAATGGATTTATAAGCATAGGAGGGCTCTTAAAGAGAGCTAAGGATGCTTGAGCAGCAGGACTGATGCGCAGCAAGGCTGAGCTGTGGCAAGAATTGATGCTTCCTCAGGAAACGGCCTCTGAAATGCAACGTGATCTACACCGACGTGGCAGTTTTTAGTTTCTTACAGAGTAACTCTCCCTCTACCATGGTCATCCAATTTACTGATCAAAAACACATACTTTTTGAACATGTCCCTCCAGTACATGTGGATGTAGTCATGAATTACATAATGTGCAGATGTCCTAATATATTGAGATATTACAAAACACACATTCAACAGAGAAATTTAAAAGAATTAGGGTAATTTCAATATACATCGGTGTGATAAAATTTTCTTCCTGCACTCAAAAAGCCACGGCGCACAACCCTACGTCAGACTCCTGCCCTGTGGTGTCCGTGACAGCCTGGCTGCAACCTCACTGGGCTTGGTGCGTCCGTTCTTGGCCTCGACCAGTCTATGCTCCCCACCACAGTCAGAGCAGCCTTTGAAAATGTCAATCAGAACAAGTGTGTCCTTAACAGGGAACCTTATTCTTCCTATTTCCATATAATTGGTTTTCTGGACATGCTCTGATTTCATTTTATGCATTTGAAAACATTATTCTGTAAGAGGTTCCACAGGCTTCACCAGACTGCCAAATAAGTTTAAGACCCACAAAAGGTTAAGAAGAAATTAAAATGTAAATGCTCCAAGGGCTTCCTATCACTCTCAGAATAAAAGCCAAAGCCTACAAGACCCTACAGTACAGTCTACAGGATCTGGCCTCAGGCTACCTTCCCCCTCACACCCCCTACTCAGCACCTCCCAGATTCTCCATGACTTTGCTCTCACCCCAGGGCCCTTGCATCTACTCCTCCCTCCGCCTGGAACGCTGGCTCCCTCACTCCATTCACATCACTGCTCCAATGCCTCCTCCTCAGAGAACCCTGCTCTCACCAGGCTCTGTAAAACGGCAGATTCGGTCAGCTACTCCTTCCCCCTTGACCATTTTGGAATCAGCCTGCGTACTGTTTGCACGTATGATACTACAGTCTGCTTTCGCTCTTAGGGCGTAGGTGCATGCAGGCACCCGTTTTGCTCACTGTGACACCAGGAGCACTGAAGCAGAGCCTCGCTCCGTGCTGGAACACATTAAGTGAATAAAGCATCCTGATTTGCAACAAGAACCCAAGTACTCACAGAGGGTCAGTCCCTCTCATTCCAGGTATTGAATTGGCTTCAGAGTAGAAAATGTTTGTTTGTTCGCTTGTTTCACCTGGCCGCTCCTCTGTGACAGGGACTAAAATGTGGAGCTCTACAATGGATTAAATGTTCCTTCACCATCAAAGATCACTTCCACTTCTTCCTATCTGCCCAAGCCTAGAAATGGAGTATCCTCAAAGTCTTCCCGAAACCTCCATCTTACACCCGGGACCACAGTCTCCCCTCTGGGAAACCAAGTGCTGAAGATGTGTTCGGGAGAGCACAGTGATATGTCAAATGTATTGCACCAAAATTTTGCCTTTAAGATATAGATTGTAGCATGAAATACGAACATGCATTCCAGGTTTTAAAGTTCCTTGGAAATAAATGCCACTAATGCAAATTTTCTTCATTCATTTCCTGATCTGCAAAATTTCAAGTTCCTTAATCCAATTCCTAAGGAAACGAGGACTTTGGCATGCCCAGGTTTCTGTTAAAACTAATTTTATCTTTCTTTTCTTTTCTTTTCTTTCTTTTTAATGTGGTAAGCAGATTTCTCTTATCTGGGCCTCTAAAGGTCTTGTCTCTTTAGGACTTGGATTAGGAACTTGAAACTGTGCAGATCGAGAAATCGAAAGCAAAATGGGAAAGTGGAAGAATACTTCGTAATGGCTTTATATTGCCGCTGAGTGCATCTAGAGGCAATCGGCAAAGACCCATCAATTGCTTTCACAACACACTCAGCAGCACTAGAGAATTTAAGCCACCTGGGGAATACAGATATTGAGAAAGAAAATGTCACTAATCTTTCTAACACTGGATAACGAGTAAGCAGTAAACACTGCTCTGTCGCTTGGCAATCCTTTCTCGGGTGTACGAGGTTGGACAATTAATTTCACGAACTCATCCTAGAAAAAGTGCTACATACCTCATTGCTGAGTATCACTACGGTCACCTTCAAAGTCCTCCCCTTGGGAAGCTGTGCACCGACGCCAGGGCCTAGTCCACCCTTCAAAGCAGTTTTGGAGCTCTTTTTCTGGAATGGCCATCAGAGCTGTCGCCGTCCCCAAAATCTGACAATTAAGCTCACGAACGTGCCACCATGCACTTACGTTGGCAGCACTGTGCAAACAACTCAGTGAGGTGTCACAACCTCGGCAAGGTGTGTGCGGTGACTAACAGATTACCCCAAGTTATTCTCTCTGCTTTGGAAAACTGTCTCAGGGTCTTTCTTACTTTTCAGCTGAATCTTAACTATTTTCTTTTTTCAAGGTTTTTAAATGAGATGATTGATGGAAAATAAGACCAGGGCTTTATTTTCCAGAATTTCAAAAGCATTTATAACTACAAGATAAAATAAAGCGTGTACTTACTGTTTATGTTCCATGGTGATTTTTTCCATGTATGGGTACCTGTTCACCCAAAGGTCTACAGGGTGCTAGAACCTGAGTTGTTGAATTTGCACAAAACAATAGTCACTTTATAGAATATATGTTTACTCTTATTATTTTTTTTTTAATTTCTAATACAACTTATAAAACAGTAACTGGCCTAGGTTAGGTTAACCTCTTCACAGACTTGGTCACCACCTTAACATGGTTGTTTAAAAATCTATAATCTAAAATTCAAGCCATGTCCTCAGTGAGGTGTAGCTCCTACTTCAGAAGAGGGAGACAGCTGAGAAAGGGTTTTGACTTAATCCTACGACTGTTGACAATCCTACAATTGTTGTGCCCATACAGTAGTTACTAGTCACACGTGGCTATGAGCACTTGAAATGTGGCTAAGGTGATTAAAGAACTGAACTTCTATTTTAATTTAATTTTAATTAAAATTTAAAAACTGAAGCAACATAGTGTTTTATGCTCTTGTTCTATCAAATCCACATTTAACTTTAACCACTGAAAATTTAGCATATAGATTGAAATATGCTGTAAGTATACAACACACACTGGATTTCAAAGACTTAGAACTTAAAAAGTCTACAACTATGTCTCATTACTAATCTTTTCATATTGATTGTATGTTGAAATGATCATATTTTGGATATATTTGTTTAGGTAAATTATTTTCATGTCTTTTCACGTTTTAAAAAATGTGATTCCTGAAAATTTTTATATTACATATATGGCTTGACTATATTTCTATCTTGGATAGCACTAGTTTAAAATATATTTTCTGTGTGACAACCTCAGCATCAACTCAAAGCCAGTTTGGAAATTTAAGTACATATTGCTGATTACTTAAGTTATAATAAAGTTAAGAGCTAGAGATATACTAAATTTGAAGGGAAAAGTTGTTAAAACATTCATCTTTTTCCTGTCAAGGTGACAACTACACGATGTGAATTTATTTAAAATAAACTTGTAGGACATTAATTCCATTTGCTAGTAAAGGTATTGCTTTGTAAGCCAGGTTTTCAATTTGATGTATTTAGGTGGAAGTATGATTATTAAAAAATACGAATTTTAAACTCATAGCCAATCTTTGGTTTTTATAGTCAAACGTAAAGACAGCCATGTGGTGGAGGCCACATGCAGGAATTGTCTATTACTACCACAATGACCAAACCATTAATTTTTAATCACCTTTAAAAATTTCAGAAGTGAAGAGAAAAGAATGTCTTTAGCTTCACACAGTGTGTCTCATGCTTAGTGAATCTCAAAAGTATCACCGCGCCACCCTGAAAGTGATGATAGTTCTGATGGAGAAGGGTGCCCTTCGGAAACAAAGCAGCACAGCACAGGAGCCCGTCCCCCAAAGATGCAATCAACTGCAGAGACAGGCAACTCAGGTGTACAACTTCAAGGGGGCGTAGCCAGAAGTTTATTCTTGTCACATGGACAGTGGTAGCAAGGAAAGGGGTAACTGTGGAGTTCACAGCTTTAAGGGAAGGTAGGCCCACCTGACACCCAGAGGAGGATTTGGGGCAGCCTGAGAGCCATGCGAGAGGACTAGGTACCTTGAAGTCATGGAAAGGGAGGGGCATGGAGGTCCCGTGCAGGTGGGGAGGGAGGGGAAGCTAAATCAAACCTGTCCCAATCTGGGACCCACGGTAGTCATCAATTGGCACAGAGCACCTTAGTTGGTGATGCCTAACTTACCATCCTAGGTACACTAAATTTTCCTTTTCGCTAACTAAAAATTGCAACACATAAGCCTGGCTCATTCACTACTATTAGGATGCAAGGTTAACTTTCTGCTCCATATCTGACATAACAAGAGATAGTTCCGTGGTATAAAAATCCTACAGGAGTGGACAACCCAAAACCACCTCAAACCTGATTTTTGGAAGCCTTCAACTGATTGGTTTCAGCATCCTGAATCTGCTCTGATTAAGCTAAAGCTAGTCATAATTGTTATTCCCTGATTATACAAATGCAGATGGTGAAGAAGGAAGCTAAGCATATCAATATTTTATAAGGCAATTTGCCCTAAAATTAAAAAGCAAAAAAGGTACTTTATCCTCAAGAAGCCCAAATTGGATAATTTTCATGGGGATGATGGAGAGGTGGGCCCTCCTGTGGAGCAACTACAGTTCAAGTGGAATAGACAGGGATCCAATTCCCTAGAGACTTTTAGAGGCAAATATTAAATCAGTCAAGATGTTAAACATCAATGTGTCTACATAGCTCTCTTCTGACATGGTATCAGAGACTAAATTTCCCCATTACCTAAAGCAACCCAAGTACCACTGCCTGTGTACTTGAGAAAGAAGCCCACATAACCCCCTCACTTGTTTTTCTACTCTTCCCCACCTGCTCCTTCCACGAACCCCTCATTTTCTAGCGTCCCTAAGCAGCAGCCCCCGACCCCCGGCGCCTTTCCCACTTACTGGGATGGTCTCCACTCAGAATTTTGTCTCTTTTCCACACGACAAAACGGCCTGAACTATTTCCTACTCAGAAAACTATAGCCTGGTCTGAGTTTTCACTCTTCGGCCACTTACATACTATTTCTTGTAGATATTTATCTTTTTATGCCTCGACTCCTCACCTGCTTTTTCACACCCACATTCCATGGAAAGTGCTTTTAAAAAATTTAAGCTGGAACATCTTATACCTCCAATGCAATAAATGCGATTAAGTATCTGATGTGTGACCAGGCACTCCGTGGGCTACGTGCTCCCTCACGTGCCTCTGTCATCACACACGACATCTAGCACAGGCTCAGACACATTAGACGCACTCCATATGATACTAGCTAACAGACCTGTGATTAACCAAAAATCAGGAGTCCAAAAGGCTTTGTTACCACCTTACCATCTAGATTTATAAGCCCTAATGGACATTATCTCCACAACACCTCATCTCTGTCCAGACAAAGCCAAGTACGCAGACTCCTGTTCTAAGTCACTGATAGTGAAAAGACAGCCTCCTCAGTGTGACAAGTTAATTCAACCAACATGAATTGTTAGTTCTAATATGTACTGAGCAATGACACTGCTGGAGACGACAGGTAAGAAGGAAAGGGCTCTGAGTGAAGAGTTCCCACAGGGAGAAGCCCTGTGCCTGTGTACAAACACCACAAGGCCACGTGTGGACCAATGTGTCTGCGTGGATGTGTGGAGGAGAGAATCTCTAAGACTCTGAGGACCACTAGGGTGGGCGTCCCAGAGGAGGTCAGTCTCACTGAAACCTGATGGATGGCAAGGACAAGGGCAGTGGGCATATCAGGGAGAAGAAACAGCATGTACCACGGCCCAGAGATGAGAGACAGTGGTTTGTCACAGCCGAGGAGAAGGGCGAATATATGAGGAGGCATTTTAAGAACAGACAGGAGAGGAGTGGTAGGAGCCAGGCAAGTGGGCCTTCAAGGACACAAAGGCCAGGCTTAGTGACTTCAGTGTTCCCAAGGGTTAGCACGCGGGAGACATGCCCAAGACCCTTGATTTACCTAACTGGACAATATACGCACGTACCACTGGTCCGTGTTCAATCTTTTAAGCACCGTAACCTAAACCCTCCCCCATCCTCTTCCTGCTGTTTCCTAATAGAGAATCGGGACAAAAACACAATGACTGGAGCCACCCGTGGATTCCATATCAACATACACACACACAAGCTCCCCTCCCCCCAAATCTGTGAACAATTCAGCACAAACGTACTGACACCCACATGTAGAAACACCCTCACACAGTGCGTCAGCCTTGTGTACGTCTAACCTCAACAGCCTTCATTTGGTCAGTGCTGAGCCCACAGTTATTAATACAAAATACTTTGTCTTCATTCCTCTACAAAATACTCATCTTGCTACAAAAATGTCAATGCAATTTCACTTAACATTTTGGAAGGGGAAAGAGTGCCAGAAGTACTAAGATGTGGTTGATGTGATCCTACACGCCTGCTCTCTCAGGTTATTAATTTCCCAGTCACTCCTATTATTCCAATAAGGCCGTATTCTCACAAAATGCAGAGTATCAACTGTTTCTATGCGGAACTTCTGGCATTCCTAGTTTGCATGCTGTTGTTTCGGACTTGGGATGTGCCTCAAATCCGAGAACGAACTAGGATGTTTTCCCTTACCATGTTATACATTTAGAATTTCAGATCTCAAAGGTTTCATGTTCAAATATCTGCATTACAGACTAAAAGGAAACTATGACTAACAGCCTAGCTGCCAGTCGTCCTTCTATATTGATTCTTCCCTTTTCTATAATAAGAGACCCCCCAAATTTTAGTTGGGCTCACTGCTACCCAAAATAAAGGCTCTGTTTCCCAGCTCCTTAGCGGGTGCACGTTGACATATGACTAAGTTCTAGCTGAGGAGATGTGAGTGGATGTGACAAGTGCAGTTTCAAGCCGAACTTTTTTTATAGCTGCATCAACACTAGGGCCCTGGAAAGCAGGCCTGGGGCCAGGGGCAGGAGCATTTCCTTAAGGGCAGAGACCCTCGGGATGGGAGACCAATGGGACAGAAGGAGTTGGCCTTCTGACAACTTCTCAGAGCAGATGCACCTGAGAGCCTGGACTTGTATATGGAAGAGGGAAAAAATATCTCACATCTCCTCTGAGCCTCTACCGCCTTGGGTCTCCGTCGCAAGTAGTCTCATTTATGTTCTTATTAATTCAAAGGGTAACAGAAAGTGATGAATGAAAATGACACATGCCCAAATGGCTGAAACTTGCAGTAAAACACTATTTCCCACCTCGATCTCACTTCTTTTATTCAGAAGGGTCGCCAGAGCTTCTGTACATGGTGTGTCACGGGTGCCAGTACAGTTTAGTAGAAAATATACACACAAGACTCACAGTCAGGAGGGCCGGGGTTCTAGTCCTAGTCTTCCTGCTTACCAGGTGATCTCAGGGCAGTTACATGCTCTTGGAGTCTCACTTTTCTCCTCTGCAAAATGGGGCCAACCCCTCTTTTAACACTGGCCTCAGAGGGCTACTGAGAAGTATGACGAGAGAAGTGCTTTGTATCCTGTAAAGCACTACCCAGGCAAGGTGATCATTAAAATATTCCAAACAAAAACACTTCTTTCTGTAAGGTGGCTCAGGTCCCCACCCCGTGCCCAGATACAGTTACCTGGTGAAGAAAGGGTCTGCAATCACTGTTTCTAGCTACGATGGTTGGAGACTGGTGTTAAGGTATTAGAGGAAGGCTACCTCCAGGGGCTGGTCTTTCATTTAATAATCAGAGGTGACACTCCAAGCCCCAACTCCTCAACTGGCAATGTGTCATTGATTAGAAAGCCAAGGGATTCAACTCGGTACCATGTACACAAAAATAGTTGTGCACCACTAAAATATGGTGTGTACCCCACTGTGTGTCATATCTCAGCCACTGAAATATGTGTGGCTCTATCTTGTGGATATATGGATGGTAGACTCAAACCCTGATGACATGTCTATATTTTCCTTCTCACAAAGACATACAACATGTTACACAAAAACAAACTCGATGATAAATACATCTTTTCAGAGAAAACACCTCATCTTAACCAATTCTACCCAACCTCGGCCGACGACAGTGCTTTACAAATCCCGGGGAAATGTGCTGGTGGCTAACATTTAGTAAGCATTCATCATGCATTGGGCACTACGGGACACTAGGAACTCTATGTATATTTTTTCCTTTAATCCTCTCAATACCCTTATGAGACACGTGCTATTATTCTCCATTTTATAGACGAGGAAACTGAGGGTCGGAGAAATTGAACTACTCACCAAGTCTGCCAACTTATAAACCTAGGTGTTCTCACCTTCAGAGTCCACAGGCTTAACCACCACCTCATGCTGCCTCTTATTTAACTGCCACCAAGTAAAAGAGAATAAATGTTTACATTCCCCTTGGAAATAGTTCTGGATAAAATAATCCTTTCGACCGGGAGGAATGTCAGAAGGAGCCCGCCCGAGTCCGATGGTTTCATCTTTAGCTCACAATACCTCTCACTGACAGGACCTCCAATGTGGGGCAGGCAGTCAACTTGCCTCAGCAGACAATGATACCACCCATCAACTCGACCAGTGTTTTTCCATTTTATTCCCTTCACTTTCTCAAACAACACGTGTCAATTGACACAGCCTTACATTAACCAAAGATGGAAACCCCCAAGGCCAACAGCAAAGGGCTTCATTCTTGGGTTGCCTGAAAGCCCTGAAGGATAGACGCGTTGCAAGGAGAGGGCTCAGTGTCGGGCGATTTCTTCAAACTCCTCAGCAGGAGTCGGGCTCTCCACCCTCCGCTACATCCTCTCCCACACCTTGCCCAGAAACTTGTACAGAGGATCTGGAGTGTGTGTCCTACGGAGAGAGACACACACCACGGAGCTGGAGGATCAGGCAGGGGCTAGACACAAGGGCCTCAAGACCTGCTCGGTCCAATGTGAGTCAACATATGGCTCCTAAGCACTTGAAATGTGAGCAATCTGAACTGAGCTGTGCTCCAAGTGTGAAATACATGCCAGGTTTCGAAGACTTGTGGGGGGAAAAAAAGAGAGAATTTGAAATAGCTCATTAATCACTGTTTATATTGATTACACATTGAAATAATAAGTTTGGATATACTGAGTTAAATAAAGTCTAGTATTAAAATTAATTAGCACAACTAATTACTTTTTAAATAAAGCTGCTAGAAATTTTAAAATTATACACATGGCTTGCATTATATGTCTATTGGACCGCGTTCTCATGGACCCTGTGTAAGAATTGGACTTTATCCTAACAACAGTGGCAGCCACTGTGAGCTTCTAAGCAGAGGCATAACACGATCAGATCCGAATTTTAAAAATATCACTCTGGCTACAACATGGAGAATGGGCTGCAGGGGGAAATGAGCTGATGTGGGGAGACCTGCACAGCCGTCTGGGACAGGCAAGATAGTGGCTGGAACGTGGACGGCAGGACTCCCAGCAGCAGAGATGGAGAGAAGTGAACAAACACAAAACATGGTTAGACAGTAGTGCCAAGGAGATAAGGAAATTGATAGAATCAGGGAGAAATGAAAGCGCGTGCACCAGGAATGCCCCCCAGGGTTCTGCTGTGAAGCGTGGGGTGCTCATTCGGCCTCGGCCAGCTAGTAATTATACACGTAGGTGAAACGGGTCCATCAGGCTCCCTGGGTTAAGCGGCCCGTGCACGTGAAGTTCGCCTGTAAGGGCAATGCATCACGGGTGCTCTGAAAGCGGTGCGTGCTGTTCCAAAGTGCTTTCTTTCTGAAGAGCTCCCAGTCCAGTGAGTCAAGATTCTGCCAAGACAAGAAACACTTTGGAAAGCTGTCGGAAAGGATGATGGTAATTGCTGCTAAGACCAGGAAATGGGCTGAAAGCAGAGCAAATGGGATGGTCGGCGGTGCAAGCCGGGAGGGGGTGGGTCTTTGCTCCTGAGCCCCTTCCTGGCTTCCTTCCTAGGAAACGCCAGCCAAGTGTTGCAGAAGAGGGTTTGGAGTCAGACTGGCACTCAAAAGTCAGCTTGGCCACTGGGCTCTTCCAGGCTCCCATTTTCTCCTCCGGAGGGTGGGAAAATCACCACCTAGCCTGGGCGGACTCAGGGCAAGGCCAGCAGCCTGCCTGATTCGTAGAGGGAGTGCCCGACCTGGGACGGGGACCCCTTTGCCTCTCTCCACCTGTCTCCTTGGCTCCAGAAAGGGGCGGCGGGTATGCGCGAACCTGCCACCCCTCAGCTGCGTCACCTCTCGCAGGTGACAACGGGCCTACCTCAAGAAAAGCCGGGCAGGCTGTGTGGGTGGTAACCACACACAGAGGACCAGACATCAAGCCTGGGCAGCTGGGACACCGGAGGTACGCTCATCCGAGGCAAGCATTATCATGAATAATTAAAGAGAAGCTCTGTTTGTTAAAATAAATGAACAAAGGGTGCCTTTGACATGACATGGGCTACTTTAAAAATATTTTTTGGTTGTTTTCAGAGACCGTTTTTGTTTTGTTTTCCAGTATGGCTCCTTCCAATTTGATCATCTTCAGAAGCCTCCCTATCAGTTGGCGTAAATTAGCAGCTTCTCCGTATGAAACCGCCGCCGTAAACCACCAATCTGAGTGTGTGTAAAATTATATAGCCTGGGCCCAGTGTGCTAATAAACACGTTCGTAGTTTCTAACTGCTGTTCTCTCCGCCCTGGCGCCGGCTGGCCGCCGGGGCCCCCGAGGCGCGCAGGCACTGCGCACCCGCGCCCGCGCGCAGGCCGTTTCGCTCCGCGCCCCGGAGGCTCAGCCCGCGATCTGCCAAATGCAGCCGGCTCCTCTCCGGGCTGCGGGGGAGGCAAGGAGTCCCACCCGCGCCGGGCCCTCCGCGCAGCCCCGCAGACACACACACGAGCAGGTGACCTTTCAAAGCCGTGGCAAAATGGGCCCTTGACCCACAGACCTCCAAACTTCAGTGGTTGCACTGTCTAAATCAGCCAACTGAAAAGATCTATGTTTGCACAATGTGATTGTGTTTACACAAAGATTTAACGCCTCAATAGAGCAAAAGCTGTTCAGTTCATTTTAATTATTGCTTTATTCTTCTCACAACAGATTTTTAAAGATGTTTAACAGTGAGCTCGTGGTAAGTGATCCCATAAGCTTTGTGCCTATGGTCCTCCTAGCTCATGCGAGGCCAGAAGCAGGAAAGGTTTTCTTCAGCTGAAAGGATTCTTTCCAGTCCCTGACTTTGCTTATTAACTGTTCTCTGTAGAGAAGATGGACGCCAAGGCAAGCCCCAGAAAAACTTCAAGATCTGACTGCAGGAGTGGGGAAAAGACACGCAGGTGGGTGAGAACGCGTTCTAAATGCCTAGTGGCAAATTCTAGGAAGCAAAAGGAGAACAGTAAGTGGGGATGGGAACCCTGTCAATCATAACAACTTACTAAGGCTATTTCTTTGGCAGGTAGAACAAATAAAAGGGGGGAGTAAATCTGACAGTACAAAGATCCACAGGAACACTGGATTGGACAAAGAAAAATCTATAGGCAAACAATCCTCAAGACGTGGAGCCCTCAGGGGTCAGATGTGCTCGTCCTTCTGCCTTCCAGGAATTTGCCTTTTGGTGTTAAAACCTTTTCTTTCCTCAGATCTCTGGAAGACAATGCAAGTGCCTATCCCTCGGAGGCGCCTGTAGATCTTTTTGGCAGAATGTTAGAAAGCAGCTATTCTTGGCCACATGCTTTTGTGAATACAGAGGAGAGACTGCTGCACATGCGGGAGAATCTTAACCTGAGTTTGGGATCTTTGCCCATTAGGGGATTTATAATTCCTGTATCGAGCAAGTGCTTTTCTCCTTAAGACATTTAACACATCCACAAATACCCTCCAAAAAGTGGGACAAAAAGGGGATAAAACAGGATTATCTTTTACTGGATATTTATAATAAAAATAAAATCACAAAGTATTTGTCTAAAATCCCCTAGCAAAACTCTGGTATGCCTAAGATAGCAACTCACAACTTACACACCTAGGTCCATACATCCTTAGCTTCCCCCCAACTTCTTTTCGAAGGCACCTCCATTTGGATTTTCTAGTCTAGAGGTAAGAGAGGACTGCTAAGGCTGTTCTTTGAAGAAGTCAGGGAGAAGCTTCTATTTAGGATTTCTCTCCACAAATATTTTTAAAATATGCAAATGCACTGATATATCATTTTGAGAATCAATACTTGTATTTGTTTGCATCTTTAAAATTAGCTTGCTTCCTTATATAGAAAAAAAAACTAAGATCAAGGATTCATAAAGTCAATCAAAACAGAATAGAAATACACAAGACAACTATTCAGTTTTCTTAGCTATTCTAAATTTGTTGTCACATTGGACAAGATAATAACTCACCTGTTACTTAGCATGCGTATGAAATAAGTAGCGAATATCAAGCCATTTATTTTTCTGAACCATAAATACACTAAATTCATTTGTATCTTATTTTAATTTAGGCTCACAAAAGAAACAGTTGATTTCTAAAGGGAATTCTTTTGAATGGGGTAGGTGCTACAGTTTGGGAGAGAAACTTTGGGAAAAAAATCATTTGAGCCTCAATTTCCTCACCTATAAAATGGGAATAATGAGAATATTTACCACACAAGTGAGTGAGGGCTAAATGCAATGAAGTATGGGAAAGCACTTGGTAAGCTATAAAGATCAATACTGGTGGTATCATTGCTTACTTACTCGAATAAAGCCGTAATGCAGACACCGCCAGTCCCAGGCTTGGTACCCAACTGCCTTCTCATTCCCAAAGCCAATCTGAGTAGGAATGCCTCAGCCTACCCTTCCTTTAGCAAACCCGCTCTGGGGAGCTAACTAAATAACCACTGCATTGTCAGGTCATCAGGACAAATACTACTAATTCCCTACTGGGCCCGAAACTAAGGTCCGCTAACAACTGTGATCCAAAACATGGCACTTAGCATGACCCCAGGAGGCCATCTTACTAATCGCAATCTCTCCAAGTGGCAAAGGATAAGCTAATCTGTGTGAGACGCACAGATGTCACGTACTCCCTACAGCCACATTCACATGTATGAGAAGAATAATGTCAGCAGTATTATCTCCAAACAGCAAGGACAATGCCGCACGATTATAATAGCATATTGTCCATTGTGTCTGGGGACGACATGTCTGACAATATTATTTTCTATGCATGTGAATGTAGCAGAAGGGCCAATGCATAATTCACACCTCCTGACAAAATGCAAGCATAAAGTATGTGTCCATTAGATGATGCCATTTAACTCCTTCTACCTGAGAGGGCAGCTTTCTCCCTAAGAACTCTAAATGTTTTCTGATACTTTTCTAATGGTGTTGCTGTGAACCAGAAGAGTGAATGAAAGGAAGTGCACTGAAGTAGCATGTACTACAATAGTTTCCCCAATAAAAGTGTTAGTTTCTGACCGAAAATGCGTACTCTCAGTCTCATTTCCGCCCTGATGGTCAACCCTCTTTTTGATAACAAGGAAACAACTGTTACAATTCAGTAAGGCTGCTTGTAAGGGAGAGGACAGGTAGAAAATGATCGTTTGTGTCCAGTCAGCTAGGCCCATTTCCTGGCGAAAATCCTCCCTCCCACATACCAGCCGGGCAGCTCATGTGATTCAAAGCCCTGCCTCAGCAAGATCTCAAATTATTACAGGTCCGGCGCCTTCTGGGGGGGGATGGGGGGGTGGGAGGGTGGTATCCGCTTGTGAGCAGCCACAATCACAAACGTGAAATCTAGAAAGCTAAGTACCTAGCAGAGGTGGGAAGATCTCCCTCCTATCACAGGCGGTAAAAGCAGCACAGCTTCTAAGTCCCCCCCCCAAAATAATAAATTACATAATTTTTACACTGAGTCAATTTTTAAAAGATCCTAAAAGGGGAGGCAAGACCTGGTAGGCAGTCTTAAAAGCATGAGGAGGGATTTTGCAATTGGCACAGTATAACCCAATGACAAGCGAAGGGCAGCTACGGCTGCATTAGGCCAGGGTTCCCCAACCACCGTGGGCATGTGGGGCCTAGTGATTCTTTGTTGTGGGGGCATCCTGTGCACTGTGTGATGTTGAACAGCATCCCTGCCCTCCACTTCCCAGATGCCAGCAGCAAGCCCCGCCCTTCCGAGACAACCAAAAAGTGTCTCCAGACCCTGCCAATGTCCCGAGGGGCAGCCTGAGCTGAGATTCACTGCAGTAGGCAACCAATGACACTGCATTTAGGGGAGAACGGTTGGGCTAAAATTTTGCTCTCACACACGATGGCCTCTTTAGCCACTGAGAGGAAGCCCCCAAACCCCCTTAAACAGTTGTGTGACTTTCATGTTCCTGCCGGAAGGAACCTCATTAGCCTCACAAGTATTTGAAGGGTCAGAGAAGGCCCAACGGAGTGGATCAGCCCCTGTGGTGTGCAGGCAGCCATGTGAGGCTGTAGGCACAGGGTGTCCAGATGAAGGGCCGAGGGGGGCTGACACCAGGCTGCATCTGCCCCCTGGAAGGGGCACCGTTTTCGGACTTGCACAGGGGCACAACGTGGGTTAGCAGCAGCCCTGCTGGGCAGTCAGCAGCCGTCAGGTTCCTCCTTCCCAGGTTGGGCAGCTGATTTACCTCTTAGAAGAGGTGGTAGCTTTCTGTGGAGAGGAGAGAATCAGTGAAGCAGGTTTTCGCAGCTGAGGAGAATGGAAAGGCAGCTCCGTGGAATAGCTCTTTTCCTCTAGCCCCGAAGCCAGCTGCGCTCCCACTACTGCTTTAGAAGACTTACCTACTCAGGAAACTATATAGAAAGGAAGCTTGAAATTGGGTACTAGCGTCTGTTCATGGCCTGGGCTAACCATGACTACTGCAGCCTTTTCAAAGGCCCTGCCTTGGGTTTCCCAGGTCTGAGCAGAGCCACAGTGCAGGGGTGTAGCCACACCCAATGAACGGGGAGGGAGTGGTGGGCAAGACACACAGGACATCTGTGGCCCTCTCACCCATGTCCTTGCTTCAGCTGACTAGGGACGATCCCTAATACACACAGGAAGTTGTTATTCTGAAAATCTGCCGTCAACAGCAACCAAACACTCAAACAATCAAAACCACCTCCTCCCAAACTCAGAATATAAAACTTGTCAAACAACAAAGGAATGTTCTGACTTCTGATGGTTCCTCACAATCAAATGGGCAAATACTTCTGCGTGATTACCAACTAGTCCTCTCAAAAGAGACAGAGGAGACAGTATTACATATACTTGCTCCGCCGTTATCCTCTCATAATAAGGTTTCCTTTTGCAGTTTAAACGCCGCTAATGACTAGCCGGTTTCCTTAGGATCTATGGAACACTGCAATATTCTGTCCCTCATCCTAGCCCAGTTTGAGGCCTTCTATCTATTTCAGGATACTTTAAGCAGAAATGATTCCGTAGAGCCTGATCTGATGTTGTAGCAGCGGGGCTTGTTGCTCAGAATGGAGCTCCTTCTGCTCCGCTTTCAATAGGGCACGGGAGATCTCATTAGTATGGGAGCCCAGTAGCAGCCATTAGCGTCAAGTAAGAGTTGCCTTTGCTAACTATTTCTGCGCAGTCACACAACATGCTCTGAGTTTTCTCAATAAAACAGCTCCTTCCCGGGGGATGAAGCAGCCTCTTTAAGGGGACCCCATTTACATGCACTTTCTCAACCATTTCAAGTGAAGCCTCCTTGAAGCGTCACTTCACTTCGAAACACGCTTCCTCCCCACACTTCCAATGAGAATTTCAATGAGGGTGAAATTGGAAGCTTCTATCTCAGTAAGACGTACTACTATGTGAAAAGTAACTATACTTTCATTAAAATCACAAAAGTAACTTTAGGTTTATTTTCCATCACATTTGTTTGTTTGCGGTAAGGAAAGAAAATAAGGTTATTTCCACATAAATGCAATGAATTTTATACCGAAAAGTACGCGAGACACTGATGTGCACATCCGAGGAATGAAACCCACAATGCAAATTCACGGGCCTAGAAGCTTCCGTTCGCTCCTTCTCAATGAATAAAACAGTTGGGAAAATCCCAAAATCACTTTTAGTCCATTTTATTTCTTACTTTATACTCTGCATGATATCCAGAAGAATAGCTTCAAAGGAATGTGGCCCATTTTAGAGATAAAGTGGCAGTACCCTTAAGATGTTAAAAATGCTGCTTTGTTATTCACTTAGTAATTTTAAGGTTTGCGCAAATTCTATCAGTGCCCATTTCAAATATAGATGTGTGATGACTGCCAGTTCTTTAAGAAGACCAAATCCATCATTTAAGTAATAAGTCTTTAAATGTCTTGTTTCTTTTAAATCACATTCAAAAGGTGTTCAGAGAAAAGAAAGGCTTCAGGGTTCTAATGTGTTTTCATAGCTCAAGGATTTAGTTGAGAAAGCAGGATGAGGGGACGCAGGTGCCAGACGTTGTGTAGAATTTGCACTTATGCTCCATTAATTGCCAGCCTAGCTTCTTTTCCCTTTCCCTTCCCTCCCCCCATGAAATCCCTCTGGAAAACAGCAGAGCAGCAGGCCCAGACTGGTACCCAGCAGCAACACCAGGAGCAGAAGTAGCCAATTAGCCTCCGGAATACAAAGAGGGGGGAGAAAAATGATGCAGTTACCTAGCAACCAGAAAGAGCAGAAACAGCTGTGTAGCAGGCCCAGGCTGGTACCCAGGCAGAAACAGGATAGCCAATTAGCGCAGTGTATTTAATGCTGATGTGGTCTCCTAGTAACAGGCTGTACAAGTCTGTCTGTTGCATTTTCTTCCTCCCTTCCTCGCATTTTCCTCAATCATGCACAGTATTACTATTTGCCCTAATTACTGTTTCTCCACTGCTTCAAGCGGCCATTATTTTGTCCCCAGAGAAATTGGAAGAACTCAGGAAAAAAAGCCCTTCTGTAATGACAGTATTTAGTTTCAAATTCAGATTAGCTATAAGCCTTGAGACACTAAACAACAACAAAGAATAAAAAACAAAAAGCCAGCAAGTTGCCTCCTACCTAAATTTCTAAGCAGCCTATGGTACCTTTTCTGCATGCTAATATTTACATGTGGGTAAAGCAAAAAGATTTTAAAATGCCTATTGTCATTCTACCACACACTATATTTTCAAATAGGCTGAATCCTCTGTGTACTTGAATTTATTCATATTGATTTTCTGACATTCTCTCCTGAACACTAGGAACATAAAATGTCTTATTACCTATATCAGAGAGGGTAAGATGTATCTTTTGTTGCTCTTTTTAAAATACCAGTATTAGTTTCAACAGCCTCATGACCAACTGAGAATTCAATATGAAAAATCATTATTTCCTTTCTACAACAGAAGCTGAGTACAGGTGAAGAGTGTGTATCCATGGTATGGGGACTCAAACATCATGTTAGAAGTTCATAATCACAGTCATGAATTCCAGTGAGGTGACATTAAACCACACGAACACACGAAACTAAGACAGAAACTTTTAAACAGGACTGCTGCATAGCTATTCTAAAATGTTCCCTATTGCATCTTGCTACACTTGTACATGCCAGCGCATATATAAGAGTCAACCTTTTCCTTGGGCTCTACTCACCAGGTCACAAATTACATCATTCTACATGTTTTAGGGCACCCATTAGACTCCTAGGACCTCCCTCACTTAATAGTGACTTCAGTATTGGAAGAATCTATAATCGTTCTTACAAAATTTCTCTGATATGAAAACAGCAAGGGCTCTAGAGGACTAAATTAGACACCATAACACACCAAACTGAGCAATACTCTATCATGAAGGAAAAGAAGTCTCCACTAAGGACGGCTTCTGGCTTTTTGCCTGCAATGATAGGACTGATGGCTTCTCATCACCTTTCCTTCTCTCAGTGAAACAGGTGAAACTCTTCTAGCCCAACAAACTTGGATTTTTTAAAAAGTTTACATTGTCTGCCTGAAACCAGTATGACATACTGTTTTACTTTCCTGAATTTCATAAATAAATATTAGAAAGAGGATGCATTCTGAAGGCAGAAACAATAATAGAAACCTGAGTTACATTTTATGATACCAGATGAATGGTTTCTAATATAAATGAGTTTTAAATTAAAAATACATTTTATTTTGCAAACAAAATAAAAAAGGTCTAGCCTGAAAGCAGATACCTTTTGCAGGGAACACAGGAAAAGATGCAGTGTCCAAACAGAAGGGTCTGCTAAGCAGGCTGGGTTAGGAAAAGCTGGACCTAGGCTCCATAAGGACCTAGGCTCCATAAGGAACCAGGAATGGGACGCCCTGGTCTTCCATTCCTAAAAGCTTGTGCGGTCCAATCCTGGGTCAGTACCCAACTCGATAAGCACACAGGACAAAGGAGATGGTAAGGAACGGAAATGTGGAACAGACCATGGTAAAGCTATTCTCCCTGCGGACAGTCTTAAATCTTTGAAATGGTTTGACCCCCATTAAATAAGCAAGTCGGGTCCTAATTGGTGACTGAGCATGGGAACACTGCAGGAATGGGAAATAACTCCATCACTGGTTGGCCAAATAACCAGTACATTCAGACTTTGATTACTTTGAATGTTGTTGCTTCTACTAACATTTAGCTTAATAACTATTATGTAATATATTACTTTTCGTAAATGACTGGAAAAAAGTAACTCTTAGAACATATAGAAAATCTAGTAGCAGGGAAGGGGGGCAAGGTGAAAGTGGGGAATGCTGCCCTAAGCTTCCAACAGACCCTCATCTTTCTCTCTACTTGCTTATAGATTTCTGAAATTCCATTAACAGTTTCCCACAAGTGAAGATCTTTTAAAATATAAGATTCCAGTGTTTCACACAGGTTGATGAATGTGTAATCTACCAATTAACAGTGTATTAGTACCAGATCCTTTCTGATGCAAAGGAGGGTAAAGAAAGGCTTCTGAAGGCAGGAAGTGTCTGAGTACAGGAAAGCATCAGGTATAAGGTTCTTAGGTGGGGCAGAAGGAAGAAAGGAACTGAAATGTTAGAAAACAGGTTTGCCCAGGGCCATCCAGTTCACCTCCAGCAGGGTGAGGACAAATCAAAACTGTCTGATTGGAAAGGGCCAGGCTCTCTCTATTGGTGTCTGAGTAGCCTGGCAGAGATTTGAGTCTCATTATACATATGAGGGCTGACCAGAAAAATCCAGCCATAAATGCCTCTATTTTTCATGTAACATGGTTGGATATTTCCCGGGCAGCCCTTGTATGCCCCATGGTAGGCTAAATTCCCAGAGTTCCATTTGCTTATCAGAACTAACTTCCTTATATGAAAAGTATGTTTCTCATGATCCATTTTCAAGGTGTTAACTATAATTTCTACTAAATTCAGTCTGGGTATTTTTCAAAGAAAGTCACACCATTTTACAAATATTTTTTTCATCTGTCTTTATAGTTTAATTTTTTTTAAAGATTATTTCAAAGTTTAAAAAGGTGTTCTTTGTTTTTGTTTCTATTTTTTACACATGACTTTAAAATTTAATTAAATTTCTCTCTTTTTTTTTTTTTCTGATTCAAAAAGTATCACTCCATTATTATTTCAACTTCAGGAGACATAAGGAAAGTACTGCCTACCACCAATTAATTCTTATTTCAGCTTAGCCTGCACTCTTTACAAAGCTCCATTTAACTTTCCTCAAACCTCCTTATATAATATGTACAAAATAATCATAATCACCATGGTCATTAACATTCTTATTATAATAGAAACAGCCTCTGTACATTATCTGTGTATTAAAGGGAACGGTTTTCTTTAAACTTGGCCTTCCCAATGTCATACCTTCATTCACACAGACTTCTCATGACCCTTTTCTCTATCAGAAGTAGCCTAAGTTTTAGATCTTTGAATTTATAAAATTCTATTACTGCTGCTGCCTTTTCTGAAGTGAGATTCCCCTTTTCCTTTCTTCTTCCTCCCACCCCCAGTCCATGCTCCATGATATTTGAGATCAGGTTCCAAATATAATGACACTATGAAGATACACTTCAGGCTTTTGCATCAAAAAGCGAGGTTGTCAGAGATGGGGGAAGAAATTAGTCTAGTACAGTGGGTGTTCAATATTGTTTATGATTGAAGTATGTATTAATTTCATGTTTTTACTTTCTCCTCCATTCTTATTTCAACATGTTTATTTACTTTGTGAGTACCAATTATCCACTAAAAGGATGTCTGGAGTAGGCATCTCACAAAGTCTACATTTATTACCATATTATAATGATAAAGTAAATGTGATTGCTCTGTATATACTGAGTTTGAGCCATTTCTACCCAATATATGTTTACCTAAATTTATCTTTATAAATGTTAAGACCTAGCATATTACTAAATTATGTGGTGAAACTCAAAGATTTTCTGAACCATAAAATTCTCCCCTTAATTGTTTTCCGCCACCGCATTCATACTTCTTCTTTACAAACTCTTGACTCTCAAATATGCTAAATCCAAGCTATCAAGCGTTCCTATTAAATTCTCTCCACCTTGTGAACTGAACAGTTCCATCCCACAATCAGGGTTAAACAAGAATCTGCCTCAACACACGGGTAAACTTCATTAGCAGCCAGCAGGATATTAAAGGCCCTTTAATGTCTTAAAATGGTCCTATTTCAGTTGCTATTGTATAAGTTCAAAGAACTCATATCTATGGCCTCAAGAAAGTTGTAAGTGGTCCATGGGCCCCCTAGAGTTCCAGACTAAGGTATTTAATTTTGTCGTGCTGATATGCCTGACCTTAAATTAGGGCTTCTATTTATATAAATTAGTGTATTATTACATTGGCACCATTTAAAAGGATGAACGTCATCAATAAACACCCTGTCCAGAAAGAGAACAGCGCCGTTTTATCTCCAAATCATCCACGGCGCGGAGCCACTCCTCTCGTTTAAGAGTCTTGTCTTCCTTTATCACCTCCAATCTCTAAAGGACCTTTCTTTTCTCCTCTACTGGTTACTCATGTCACAGAGTCTGACACATATGGAACGACTGAATGAACAAAGTAAATACGAAGCAAGATGATCTATTAAGTAAGATGCATGCCTAAGGGACAGGAGGTATAGGTCAAATTTTATTTCTGCCCTGGTACGTATGGCATTGCCTGGGCTAAGGCATTTTTATACATTTTTGGGTCCTCAGATTTTCCTATATGTGGTAATGCTCACCTTTCATATGTCATAGGGATAGAGCGTTAACATGTGTCATTCCAGTGAGTGTACTGGGATTGCTACAAGAAAGTCCTTCTTTAATCCTACGGTTTAAAAAAAATGGTTTAATAGTAATGACCAGTAATAGTAGCTATAGTAGTAACAATAAGGGCCTGGAAATGGAAGACCATTCTTTTGTAATTTCCTTGTTCTGGGTCTTAGTCACTTGATGAGGCAATATGTTTAAAGATCCTCCCAACTTTTATCTATTTAGAAGACACTTACGGTAGTTTTCATTGTCAATTTGTATTTAAACTATAAGTTTCTCATTTCCTCTTAATAATGGGTTGTTAAGGAAAATATCTACTTGACTTCTTTTTCCCTCATTAGTTAGCATAAAGGAACTTGGACTGGAGCAACAGTGTTCTGTTCAAATCCTGGCCCAGCTGCTTAGGAGCTATGTGAAGCTGAGTAAGTTAGTTGACCTCTCTGCATCTCATTTTCCTCGTCTATGTAATAAGAGTAGTACTTATAGCATTAGATTAATATGAGGATTAAAAAGATTAATATTTGTAAAAGACTGGAAAATGCATAGCAAATGCTTTTATAAGTATTTGGTAAGTAAAATAAATTACTAAATTTCAAACTTTAAAGAACTTTCATTATATGTATAACATAAGCACTTACACAACCCTCATCTTCTTGTTTATAATATTTTTAACCACCTTTTTATTTGAAACCAAACTATTTTCCCAGATTCCTAATTAAACTTAGTGATTGTGCCACATCTTGATTCATTATGACCTGCCCCAAAGCAGATATAAAATGCTAAGTAAATTGCATTCTTACATGACCTTTCCACCTGAAGACATCCCTTTACAGGCTTCAGTGTAAAACTTAAGACTGTCCTCATCACCACCCATGGATTAAGTTAGACCAGGGGTGTCCAACCTTTTGGCTTCCCTGGGCCACACTGGAAGAAGAAGAATTGTCTTGGGCTACACCTAAAATACACTAACACTAACGATAGTTGATGCACTAAAAACAAGGTCCATGCATAATTTTCTAAATGTTTTAAGAAAGTTTACAAATTTGTGTTGGGCCACATTCAAAGCTGTCCTGGGCCGCATGTCGCCCGCGGGCCGTGAGTTACATCAGCTTGAACTAAAGCAACCCCAGTCCGCAGAGCGAGCCCTCCAAGCAGCACCTCTTTCTCCCTCCTTTGTGACCAACAAGCAAAGATTTCACTGCTGGCCTTTGTCCCGACGTTACCAACATGTCTCACTCCTACTAGCATAACGGTGGCATGCTTTTATATGAATTTGCATATTAGAAAAGTGCTCATTTAACACAAAGCACCATTTTAATAACAGGCTTTTCTTTTCATCTCAGATAGGATCAAGAAGAAAACTGGAAAATAAGTTTTGTCTTTTTGCACAGAAACAAGTAGCATTTTAACAAATTGATTTTTGCTGAGAATGAGTATGAAGAGTGATTTTAAAAAAAATTGACAGTGAAGGTTTCCCCCTGCATTAAAATATAAAGATTATTTAGCTAACTCCAAGAAGATGAATAAAACCTATGATCATAATGGTTGAGGTATTGAGAAACAAAAATATATTATACAAAGACCAGAACACAGAGTGGGAGAAAAAGGTCTGTAATGGCTTTGGCTGCTATGGGACATTTTTATGCTCATGCCAGCACTAAGTGCTCTTCCCAATGAATAAACCATATGTCCATTTTTACGTGCTTCCTTTCGCTGAGATTCTGCTGCTTCACAATATTCCCTTTGTCCCAGTCCCTGTCTCATCTTCTTTCACTACCCCCACCCCCATCTTCCTGGATTCCCCCGTATCTAAATGCACCTACTTGGGTAACCAATATTTGTGCCCTACTACCAACTCGAACATCTGCTACCTAAAAAATAAATAAAATGAAATAAAATAAAATGAAATAAAATCACTTCACTGCCTACCATCCTCCAGGGCAAAAGGTTTAAAGGATTCAGAATCCTCAAAAAACAGTTATAGGGGTGAGGGGGAGGAGCATATCTTCTTCACAGATTAAATGAATAACACTAAAAATTCCTCAATGAAAGCAATTCCACACCATCAACAAAATATTCTTTCTTCTGCAAAGAGACCCATACATATTATTTTATTTCATTTTTGCAACTGTGTCTCTTTTTCAACATATAAGTATTACCATATAAAAGAGACAATGCATATATATAACTCTAGAGAACAAAATGCCAGTATTTCCACTCTTCCTCCTGGATGTTTTCTCATCTTTTTTTTCCCCCTGTCCCAAAACACTTCCCCAACTGAAAGATAACAGAAATCTTCTCACCAAATTAAAGTGAGCCCTGTGTTAAAACAGCTTGCCTGCGTCCAACCAGAGCCCAGTTTTTAAAACTTTATCTCAACATTCGGTCAGCAGCTCTCCCCCATTCCACTCACTCACATCAGCAGCCTCTTCTCCAACCTGAATTCCCATCACCATACACTTGTGCCCTCAAGCTTATACTAGTCCATTTGCTTGATACGTTTACACTTAATTTGATTCCATCCTTCAAGCTTTTTTCATTATTCTTAGTTCATCCACACCCCATAAATTATCACCTTTGTTTTCAGTTCCCCATGCGCCCTATTCACACCAATTCCAAATAAATACTTCTGATTCTCATCCATTTAATCCAAATTAACGCATACTCCCTCTCCCCATCCTGCTCCCCCCCCCCCCGCCTCCCCTCCAGTCTGTTTCTTTCTTACAGTTCCTGCTTTTCCCTCCACACTTGTCTCTGAGGATGCAAGGTGACTGCTTCCTGTGTTGGCTTAGGGAAGCCCTGCTCTCCATCACTGCCAACTCCACCAGGCCAACGTCTGCACCTCGTTTCACCCCCCACAACTGTCCAGGAGCATCATCAGCCCACACCAAATGTGTGAAAGTGAGGTCAGAAATACTTCTCGCTCTTTGCTGGTATTTAACTTTGGCTGACTGGCTTATTTCTACTTTACCTAAAGCTGTTTTTCCATGAGATCATTTCTAATCAGTATCACCAGCAACAGTAATGACTACAACCAACCCCACTACTACCTTTAATGAGCTGTGACAATCTACCACGTATTTTACATACAGTTAGTCATTTCATCTTCCAAACATCTGGGAGGGAAACACGATTATCCTTGTTTTACAGATGAGGAAACTGAGACTCGGTGAAGATAAAGAACTTATCCAGGTCATACATCTAGGAAGCAGTAAAACCAGAACTCGAACCCAAGTCCACCCAACTACAAAAAAAGCACTACTCTCAACAACCCTGCAATGCTCCCTTCCCAATAATGCATGGTACCTTCCAGTGAATTCCCTAAGTGGTAGAGTCTTTCCACCTTGTTCCACCAAAGCCACAGGCAGGTAGTGACAGGTGCTGGGGAATGCACTGAGCTCCACCTGGATTCACTCTGAGTAGACAATGACCAAAAAAACAAAGCACCAAATAATGCCATCACCCCAGAGAGTTATCCTTCTGATACATCTTTTGGGAAGAGGGGATATGAAAAAGAATAAAATGCTCTGAACTCCCCTTCCCCCTCAGAAAAGAATCCCTGCTTCCCCAGGGCTGTCCAGCTGCCGTAAGACGCAGGACGTACCCTGTCTTAGTGTCAATAATTCAGAAATGTGTCCATAATCAGGAATTCCACACCCCAAACAAAACTAAACGTTCTCGCCTCATCCTGCTTTCTCTGGTTTCCTGTGGAAAGTGGGAGATGACTCACAATTCAAGCCAGGGAGCACTACAGTGTTCTTGGCATTTCTTTACTGAACTTGAGAAAAAAATGGCCTTCAGGCCAATGTCAGGGAGAAATAACACTGACAATAGGTAACATCAGCCGTGGTATACATGGAACCCAAACTCTGATGGGAAACTCTGAGTGGGACCTGTGCCTGAGCCACAGGGCTCAGATGTTATGTTAGGAGACCTTCTTGTGAACCAAGCAAGAGCCCAAGGGAAATTAAGTTCAGAATTAGAGGAATACATGCCTAAGTCCTATGCTGCTAGGAAGCAATGACAGTCCCCATCCTCCTGTGTGAATCACTTTGCAGTTCAAAACAGTGATTTCTTCTAGTCACATCTTGGACCCCTACTCCAGGCATGTTACTCTGCACTGAACAGAGACGTTTCATGGACAACCAGAACATAAGAGCTGAAAGGGCCTGAGCAGTCAGACGGTCTGGCAGATACGGACCAAGAGGCCCAGTGAGGTAAAGGGACATGCTCCAGGTCACAGAGCTAGTTAGTGGCAGAGTTAAAAGTAGAACCCAGGTTTTCCTGATTTTTCCAGCCCATAAACTTTGCACTGCACATTTATTTCCTTGGTGGCACAGTCCACAAACCACCAGAGAGCACCAGGAAGGGAGGCAATAAGCCCAAAAAGAAACTCTCACCAGACGCCTCCTAGCTCAGATCCATCACCCACTCTCGGACATACTCTGCTTGTGTTGCTTATACTTTTGGAGTTTCCCCTACTCAGCCTGTACTGCAGTATGCAAAAACAGGCAGTACACTGTTGGGGACTCATTTAAAACCCACCAGTAACAGTAGCTGCTTCTACGATACTAACGCCAAGAAGGAACACCGGCCCTGAGCTTCCTCCACCTCAAAGCAGAGAACAAAGACCAGTTTCAAGGCAAGTGCCAGTCTCAGCCTTTTCTCTGTAAACTCAACTCTTCCAAATTACCCCACTGCTCCAAAGATCAATATGATTCCTGGGAGTCACTACAGATGTCACGAGTAAAATATATAGTCCCCGTCGGTCCCCACCCACCCTTACCACACACATAGCAATGTAATCACGTTAGCAACTTCTCAGTAACAAGCTCATTAAAAAGCCATTCTGCCATCTCTCCATAAAGCACGCGCCAGAGAACAATGCAAAAGAGGAGATGCCAATTAATTATGGAATGATCACATCTAATGAACTCTGAAACCCTCCTGCTGTTGGTGACTTTGATGAAAAATCAGGGATGCTGGGAAAAGAGTGAATGGGGACACCCCGGCTACCTTGTTTAACTGTGAATGCTCTCAAACATAACCGCTCAGAGTGCAGTGTTGCTCAAAACTGCAGAACTACACTCATAAAACAGTGAAACGTGTCAGGAAAGTGACAAGCGCACGTATCGGTAGGGCTGTGAGTCACGCTCCCGAGTCCCGGTTCAGGCATCCTTGGGACTGCTTGATCCTATGCCGTGGCTGGCATTGCCTCCGAAAGTATCTCACAGCCCGCAAGTGACAAACCCATGTCCTGTGTTCGCGACATCTGCAGATCTTAAGGTAACCTGTGAGTCATGTGCTTCCCCACCCAGGCCCTCCTGCCTCCCCACCCCCTCCTAGCCAGCCCCGACGCCACGTCGGAGCAAGAGAAGCCCCTCCCACCAGGAGGCTAAAGGAGAAGGAAGTAACCACGTGCGGCCAACTTGTACCACTACCTGTGTGAGTCCTCTGGTGGGCCTTTAAGTGGGAGCTTTTTGTATAAACTTTCCGGCACCCGTTAAACTGACAGCGGTGAACCCTCTTCTTGTTTTCGGGGCATGCCTCCGCCCCTCCCCCTCCTTGTTCACTGTCGCTCTGTCCACTCTTAACGGTCCCGGCTGCTGCCACGGCTGCCGCTGCTGTTGCCACCCCTCCCACCTTTACTGAGCCGAGTGCAGCCTTCCTGGCCACCAGTTTCAACGTCACCGTGCCATCCACGGCTGAGAGAGTCTGTGAGGTTTTGACCAGATGGCGGCTGAGCTCGGGGGACGACGGGGGCGTTAATGAGGTCACTGCGTTGAGCTGGGCCTGGTTGACGGCTGTGTAGCTGTCCAGAGAAGAGCTGGTTGGCTGGAGGCTGAGGCAGGTCTCAGATAGCAACTTGTCCCGAGAGAGCAGAATGTCCACGGCCGAGCTCTTCTCGCAGATGGCCGCGTCCACGGGGAGCAGCAGCGGGTCCAAGCGCCGGAAGCCCTCCTCGATGCACGGGGGAGGAGAAGCGCGGAGGAAACAGTCCAGGTCCTCGCCGAAGGTCTCCGAGATCCTCCTGGGCTCTGTCTGCAGGTAGCGTTCCAATTCAAGGCATGTCTGCAGAGGGGCGGGAGGGAGGGAGAGAAACAGCCATCAGAGGCGGCGAACACCAGCGGCCACATGCTGACAGGCAGGGGAGGGAGATCAGAAAGAACGGTTTCGTGGCTCATCTCTGATGTCTCCCGTGGAAAGGTCTGACCTTGTTATTTAGTCCCTGAATACTCCTGAAGGGCTGAGAGGGGTCACACCATCTGAGTTCAACTACTGTAACTGACGGGGAAGTAGAGACCCAGAAGGGCTATCTCACACCATCATGAGCTCAGAGAACATTCAATGTTAAAATGATCTCCTGCCCCACAATCCAGTTCGGCAGGTGAGACGCTCCAGGCATCCCTACGAGTTCTCACTTAAGCACGAAGCAAATACAATCAGACAGGGTTTTCATACAAGATAAGACTCCCCATAGTCCAACTTCATTTTTCAAACAGACTTGAGCCAATCACAAAACTAAGTCAGTTTTCCAACTTGCTCTGAAGAACAATCCCTGTCCACCCAAGCTAAGTGACCTCTGGCACAACAGCCCCGCCTTGAGCATGGATTCCCTAACCGTCGGGAAGGAACATTACTCAAATGAATGCCTTTATAAAATCTTTGATGCACAAGACAAACGCCCTGTTTACAGCAAGTTATTCAAAATGCAATTGCTACGTACCTTGTAGCAAGGAACATGAGTCCATTACAATGGCTTAACATCTCTGACTGTGTGATAAAAATCAGTTCAAACACAGCTATCTGACTTGTTAAAGAGTGGACCCAATCTATTTCAATGTAAAATATTCACCTGGTAAAGAACAAAAAACCAAAAATTTCAGTTTCAACAAATCTTCACCGTTGGTGCTTAGAAGTCTTTGTAAGATGGTAGAAGTGCTTTTGTGAGGAAAGTGGATATTTAAATTTGTAGTCTAAAAGCTCTCCTCACTTAAAAATCCTACTCTTTCAGAATCTCGAATAAAACCATGGTGCTAACTTATACCACCAGCAATTCAATTTGCTCTAACTTCTGGGCTTCAACAAAGAAACATTGGCAAATTTAAAACGTGGCTAGCTCCTAATTTACTGTCTCCATAGGGCTTCTATGTTTTCAACCAATGCTCTGATTCCAGGCTTTTATTCTGTTAAAGAATATATTTTAATGATATACCTAGTTGTATTGTACCTGTCAAGGATTTTATTGTGGTGACATTTCAAAAAATTGGTTTATAATCTGCCTTCCGGTAAAACTCTGCATTACTGAATAAGAAAAACAGATTTTTAGCTATGAATCACCTTTGGGTCTCACTGTTGATTTTTAATACTATAAACTAATGACGGGTTCCAATCTTCATTCAACACTCATGTCAAAAGCGTTCATTCAACTACTGTGTTGACAGCAAGGTGCAAGGCTTTCTGTGTGTTGGAAGGAGAAGACACAGTAATAGATCCATGTGACTAGGTACACAATAAATAATTACAAGCTAAAAATGACATAATTTTACAAAGCAAGGTAATAGCAAATAACACAGTAAAGTGTGCTGGTAAGTTCTTAGAGGATGAGTGGACAATGAATTCTACATTCTATAATATGGAGATGTTAATCAAGGAAAGCTTATTGGAAAAGTAACTTTTGATTCTATTTTATTTATTATTTAAGTAATAGCTCTTGCTGAGAAGCTTCCCACCAATTTATATTCAAAACAAGTACTACCACCTTCTCACATCTGGAAATTTACATTATCGCTTGACCCTGAAATACCATGACTCAGAAATTTCCTTTTCCTTTTTCCATCTCATTGCTAGAAACTATCATTTTCTTCTCTCCAATATTAAAATGCTCAGTCTTAGCTCCAGTCAGTTCACTCTGAATTAAAAGATTTTATTCCTGAAACCTCCCTTACACCTCCTCTTCTCTTTGAAAAGCTTCACCTGCCTAGCACAGTGTCTGGTTCCCAAGAGGTACATAATGTCTATCAAGCAAAAATAAAATTAACTTTATACTACTGCTTTGATCACTTTACTCTGTTCTACAAAAGCCATCTGCTAACAACCTATCCTGGATTATGCTGAGGTTACCAAGTCTAGAAATGACCACTAATCCATGTCTTCTGAACACAATTATAGTGCTTCTTTAGCTTTGCCCAAAGAGTAGAACTAGACCTTTAAGGCACAGTTATGTTCCAGGTAAAAATCAGCTGAACCATAGGTTTGAGGCTGTCCTGGAGGCTGTTCCTTACCTCACATGCCAGGACTATTTCACACCCCAACGTGCCACTGTTTATAGAGTTTTCATATGCCAGGTCCACTTCCACACATTTTAGCTCAAGATTTTAAAGTCACTAAAAGAAATGCTATGATTGTTAGGAAGCTCGTATCTCTTCATATCCAGAGTTCTGGGGAACTGAGATATTCTAAACACATTTACATACTCTTCTGGGAGGCTTAAAAAATAACCTATCCAGTATGCCCTAGTTTGAGTTCCCGGTACACACAGTTCATGTCAATGATCTAAGGATGAAGATTGCTCCCATTACACAATCCTAATACAAGACACTGCTATATATACGAGAATTGGAGAAGCATGAGGACCTATCAGGGATGTGCCGGATAGCCCTATGAAATCATTAATAGAGTGATTTTTGTCCTAAGAAATTCACTTCTTATAATATCTGCTAGAGATGAAGCTTAGATAGAGAAGATTTTGTCAATGAGAAACTCATTAGGAGTGTTGGAGATTAAAATGTTAAGGATAAGGAGGATTTTGATGTTAGATGTATTTTCAAGCCAAAAAGAAAGTTTGTCTCCAATGTTTTTTTAAATGACTAGAAGAACTTCCTTCAGAAATGCCTATGATGTTTAATTAGAATTTGAGGTATCAGTATTTGCTCATAGATTTTAATACATATATCTATACAGAGGTATATAGAAAATTAAGGGAGTTCCCTATTATATATCAAGTTGATAATGCACTGTAGAACTGTATGCCTGAAACCTATGTAATCCTTGCTAACAGATGTCACCCCAAAAAGTCTAACAATAAAAATGAATTAAAAAAAAAAAAAAAAGAAAAATAAGTATGTATAAACATGCATGAGTCTACATTTATATATTGCCTAGCTCTGTCCATGGGAAGAATCTACAAGCAAAGATACCCCAGTAGCAGTGAGGACATCTGGCACAGAGATCTTGGTTTCTAAATATCATTATCCAATAAAGGAACCAGAGCTACCTGCAGAAACAATTGATTCAAAGGCTGGGGCAAAGGAAAGTACCAGAAGGTAAGGAAGTGTTCATAAAGTGATAGAAGTGTGTCAGGAAGATTCAGGAGCCAACCTAAAGGCGCTCTCAATGGCCAAATCTGGACAATTTGAACAACAAAAATGAGTAATGATAATAATGGATTTTATCCCATGGAATAAAATTAATATCTATGAGTTCATAGTGATATAAATAAGTAGTTGAGTAAATAAACAAATAGGGAAGGGTCAGATCCCCCTTACAGTAAAATTACAATTAATAAACAGAAAAGGAATGATGGAAATAGAAAATCTCCATTAGGCAAAGTAAAAACGACTATAGGCAAGAATCACCAAATGGATGTTACAATTAGTAGATGAGAGTATAACGAGAAACATGGTATTTGCCTAGTCTCAAAGTTTCCCCTCTAGCAAGGTATTAATAACAAATACAAAAATAATAATTTTCCAGTAGAGAAATCTGGCATGTATCATCTTAACCATATGAGCAAAATTAACAATGCTGATAATAAGACATTTTGATATCGTGTGCTCCTGATACGATAGACGGACAAGGGTACAACATTATTCTGTGTCATTCCTGCCCAAAATAAACAACTTCAATCTAATCATGAGAAAACATCAGAACTACCCAAACTGAGGGACATTTTACAAAATAACTGGTCAAAATTCTTTAAAAGTATCAAGGTCATGAAGAACAAAGGAAGATTGAGAAATGGTCACAGATTGGAGACTATCGAGATATGGCTACGAAATGCAATGGATCCTGGTCTAGATACTAGATTTTAAAAAAGACATTGGTAGGAAAAATAGGTACTTCTAATAAAGTGCATGGATTAGTTAATGGTATTGTTATCAATGTTAATTTACTAGTTCTGATCACTGTACTATGGTTACATTATGTTGGGGAAGTTGAGCAAAGTATATATGGGAACTCTATGTACTACTTTTGCAACTGTTCTGCAAGTCTAAATAATTTCAAAGAGAGAGAGAGAGACAGAGAAAGGGAAGAAAAGAAACACAGTACAGCAAACTAGGAGTGTCTCCCAATTGTAAATTTGGCTGTGGAGTCCAAATGTTTGTCCACTAGAACCAAAGATTTACTCTGTCCCAATGACATTCTAGATAGCAAACTCCAAACTGGAGTTGGCAGATATCCATTTAATGACATAAATTGTGTCTGCTTGGTACCTCACCTTGGAGAAATGAGGCTTCCCTCACCCTGACCTAACAATGCAACTAAAGGCTTGAGCCACTGAATTAACTTCTACCCCCTCAAAAATCCATTAGAGTCAGCAACGGGAAGGAAATGTGCCCAGGTGCAAAGTGATTTTCTTATTATTTATGAATCATAGATGAGCTTTGTGAAGATTCTGATACTTCAACTTTGAAATGCATGGTTTCTTCTCCTAGCAAGTATCAGATGAAATTAGTTTTGAAAGGATCCCCCTGAAATCTTTTTAAATACTTTCTCCACTCTGTTCACAGGCTTCTTGTTAAAACATGCTTATTAAAAGTTACCATCCAAGACCTAATGTAAAAAGGAAAAAAATTCAAACCTATTACTGCCATGCCTACTATTTCTATGATAGGTTCCAAAGGCAGAAGCTGACAGAGAACAGGGTATCCTAGGTCTTGTAGCACAAATTAAATACACCAAGATCTCCCTGCTGTTGACAAGACATAGTTATTTTCATGGGATCAAGAAACATGTAAGAAATTTGGTTACATATGGGCATGATGATCCCAAGGTTACCAAATGACTTCCGCTCAACCTGTCCTTATCTCTTCCTCAGTTTCAGGGAACCTGCCAGTCAGGATTGCAAACATCTCCAGGCACTTTGGCCATTTCCCCTACAACCCTCCCCTAAGGGGTATCCTTCACCTATTTTTCCTGTCTTTCCTCTCCCTCATGCCCATATGCTGGGCACAATCATTCATCTTCCTTCCCATTAATCATTTACATTCAAAGTTCAACAAAGTCTCTTTCAGGAAGCTTGGTCTAATAAAAAAAAAATCGAGTTAAGAAAATATTCTGAGTGCCAATTATTGAAAGAGACTCCTCCTAAATCCTGGACAATTAAACAGTATCTTCAAAATGAATCTAAGAGTCCATAAATTAGTGGTATGTCTGGTTTATTAAGGTTATGGTTTCCTTAAAAGCAATGATCATTATTGCTTATACCAGGTGGGTTCTCAAATAATAAAAATAATCATTTAGAGCTAAACTTGAACCTCTGTTATCTCACATGTCAGAGATGTCTAAGTGTTTGAAGTGGTGTAGCGCTGTAAGCATTAGAACTTCCTGAAAACATGAGCTAGAATCACGTCACAATGCCCAGCCACTTCCACCACCACTCTAACTTCATCCACGGTCAGCAGGGGCAGACTCTAGTCCAGGTTCCTTAGTGTCGCCCCTTTGAAACCAAGTGTCTGAAAAATAAAAGGTTCTAACTTTATTTCTGTGACTTTTAATTTAAACATAGGGCAAAGCTATTGGTCTAGTATTTTTGTAAACACTTGATAACTGTGTCATTATGAGCAATTATTTGGAATCTTTGGATCCATGTATATTTGAGTTGGTGAGTCAAAAATAAATAAATTTATTTTCTGTAATATAGTCATTGAAATAAAATGCCACCTGTATTTGTAATCAGTGTAATCAGTTATTAGTCATTTGTGTTCCCTTTAGCCAGTGACGTGAATCCCAAGTATTATACCTATTTCATTCACCTAAAAGATTCAAGAGCTGCAAGTACAAAGAGAGAAAAAATTGGATAAAGAATATAGATGCAAAGCTATGGGGAGATACAGCTTCCCACTTCATGGAGACTTGCAAAGTCAAGCTTCTTCTGAGATCAGACTTTGACCTGATGATGATGGTGATGATGATGATGCTTCCAGTGAGGATGGCGTGGACTTGGGTTCCCAGAAAGAATGCTCACCCAGGTAATTACACAGATGCACTGCACTTGGCTGCCCATGGGAGCCCCTTCCTGACATTTATTATGTGTGGCTTTGTCATGTACTATTAACCATGGTGCCACAGTCCCCAGAGTCTGAAGTACAGAAACAGTGAGATGAGTCCCTTACCTTTCTCTTGGGAGTGTCCCAAAGCTTAATTACTTTTTTGTGCTTTGAAATCTTCACACATATCCAGAATGGAAATTCAAAGTGATGCAAAACAAGCTACTGAGGGTAGTGTAATCTGGGCTTCTTTTTAAAAGTGATCTTCTAAAATACTCATTCATTTCTCATTATACATAATGTTTACGCTTCACGTTTTTTAGCAAAATTTTTATTCCTCTGACTTCTGAAACCAACTTGAAAACCTCTATAGGATTGCAAAGATTGGTATTTATGAGAACTGCATGATTTCTTTTCCCCTTCAAAGGATGATATGATGTAATGGTTCTTGACACATTTCTAGTCTTTTAAAATTAGGTCAGAGCTGAAAGATGGAAAAGGAAGTGGAGAGCATGACCAGAGAGTCCTGAAACCATTTTTCTCAGGGCTGGAGGAAGGGAAAGAAGCACCACGCTTAATAAGTTCAATAAGCCCATGGGGGCACCTCAGACACGAAGCACTTGAACTTTGTTGCCCATCTTCCTGGGTTTCAAAGCAAGTTTGAGGAGGAGAATCTAACACTGAACCGAACTCATGGCAGAGAGGATCTATGAACCAGTGACAAAAATCAATCTTGTAAGATCTAGAAAGTGATTCTTATGAAAATGTTAAGGAAATATTTACTTTTTCTTGACTTTCACTGCCAGAAAATATTAGGGTGGGAGGTTAGGAGAGAATGAATTTAGAAAATGTGAGTAAGCAAGTATATAGGGCAAATGAAAATCTCTTACTGCACTTTTAGCTATTAGGTAAAAAACAAAAACACAAAAAGATAACAACAACAAAAGCCACATCACTAGCACACCCCAGAGGTTCAAGAGTCCTAGAGTATTACACAGCACTGTCAGAATTGCTGAGCTTCTGTAACCATGTGAGATCACATTCCTTTCCACTGCTTCTTACATCAGCTGGTTGCTGGAGCTGAACCCAAAGTAAGTATTTCCCTGTAGTAACTTGTAAATTCTGAGCAACCATACTATGAAAATTAACTGAATTCTAAACAAACATGGAAGTTGGGGAACTGCTATGGAAGCCTCTGAAGCGTTTCCCCTCCCCAACTATTCGCAGCGTATAAAGAAAAATTCCGCTTGTGTAACTTTCCGTCAGGAGGTAGGGAAGGAGAGAAACAAGATTACAGGCCTGGGAAGAGGGTGATGTCTTTGAACTAAGCGGCCTCAAATACCCCTCTTATCTTCCAAGGATTCCTTAGTTGCTGCATATAAAAGAAATCCCCAAACAACTCAAATCTGAATTAAATGTTAAAGTGAGTTTTAAAGAACCTGGGCAGAGATGGGGCCTGGATCTTATGCTCCTCGAAGGAGGCACTGTCCCCTCCCCCCCCCCAAAATACACACACATCCAACAATTTGGACAAGCACTGTCTTCATTCATGGTGTCTGTGATCCTCAAAATTAAGTCCCCACTAAGGACAAGATGGCTTGTGCACCGAGAGGCATTTGGGTCCCAATCCTGGGTCATTTTTGCAGATGTTACTCTTCAGAACAACCAATTTAAGGTCTATCACTCTGACCTCTACCCACAATTGCTGCACCCTCCCCTCCCCTCCATCAGCCCTTAAGAAAAGTCACTTGCTATTTCTTGGCCCCTGGTAACTAAATTCAGTCTTCTGAGTGGTCAGGAGATGCCACTGCTCACACACAGCTGGATCACATGAGGTGAATGGGTCCGCTCTAACCTTACCTCCCAACTAAGCCTCTATTTACTTTGATGCATCCTGGAGGAAATCCCATTTGTAACTTTATAGCTTGAAAATAAGTTTCATCAGATATCCTCGCAGTCACTACACTTTCACAGACAAAATTTAATTCATGCCTTAGGAGACCATGCAAAACCATCCTACACCAAAGACCTAGATTTGGGTTGCAAGTGAGGTGTGAAACAGAAAAAAAAAAATGCTCAAGACACACTCCTAAAGGAAAAACCCATCCCTGTGCCTGGGAGTGCCAATCAGTCCTTGCTGGGGGAGGAAGAAGGACACTCTGTCCTAGCAGCTCATGAGAGCCCAGGGCCCTGGGGGAAGGCCTCCCCTCTGAGGAGTGATGGCTTCCCAAGAACAACAGTGGCCCTGACAGTTCTCCAGCTTCACCATTAATTTTCCATAAAGAGCACTTCTCACCACAAGCGCTTGTGTTAGGCAGGGCCTGATGCTTCAGGAATCTGTAATTACTCTTGGCTCCCCACCCCCCACAGCCTCTGCACCTGTGTCAGTTCAAGGCACCAGCTGGCCATGTCTTGCTTCCTGCCTCTTAAGGGGGTGGGGATGAGGGGCAAAGGAGCCTTCATTGAAAACCCAAACTCATACTACCTGCCTCTTCTTCCACAAAGCAAAAACAAAACAAAAATTTTAACTCACCAATCTCATCCCTTCCCCCAATGGGTCTTGCCAAAAGAAAATACATACTAATTGGCTAGAGAGCCTTCATTCAAACCAAAATTACTGAAATACACAGCAACAGGGAACGATCACCCCGTTTTACAATGGCTCTCACTCACCCCCACCCGCTCCTGTTAACTTTGTACACGCCCAACCCAAACTCCCCGGGCCCCTTTGCACAGAGTCGCCAAGATGGGAACATGCCGAACCCATTACATCATCTCCCCTTCCTCTCCTAAATCATTTGCACAGGCTGACTCGGGCTACTGGGACTGGGTTTTGTTTTTTTTTTTAAGCAAACTCATTTCATTGACTTCCTTCTGGAACAATGCTATAGGCTTGTTAGTTGGATTAATTAAATATACCTTTCCCCTACCCCCAATTAAAATGCACGCACACGCACACAATTTTTTCTTTCACCTCAAAGCACAGTTGCACATATGTACAATGTGTGTGCACGTGCACGATCGCGCACACACACATACACACAAACACATATACATTTGAAGTTTGAATTTCCCAAGAACAGGTTCAAATCCCATGGGGGCCCTTGGTGGCAGATGCAATTTGGTGATCTCAGAGGATGTTTTCAAAACTGAGAGCGTTTTCAACTTGCACTGTGGAATGAGAAAGACAATGTGGAGAGGAGGCACGTCTGTCCTATTCTTCAGACTGTAAGATGGCAGCCAAAAAATCATGACATCAAGCCCTACGCTGCCCTTCTTGACATTTATTTCATGTGAGGCACTTGGGATTTCCCAAAGTATTTAAAGTGGCTGCATGGGTGTGCCACGGGGCTGCTCACCCAGATTAAGGAAACAGATGCCCACAAACCCTGAGAGGCAGAAGGGAGGGGATAAGAGGACTGGCCCTGAAGCCAGACTGCCTGGGTCTAAACTCAGGTTATACTACCTAGTAGCTTGCATCACTGTTGGCAACTTAACCCCTCTGTGCCTCAGTTTC
The DNA here is from genome assembly GCA_004026885.1 of Lyroderma lyra. Lineage (NCBI taxonomy): Eukaryota > Metazoa > Chordata > Mammalia > Chiroptera > Megadermatidae > Lyroderma > Lyroderma lyra. Next base: position 191,753 of record PVJL010001571.1, on the reverse strand, counting down.
CTCATCTGTAAAATGAAATAATAGTACAACCTAACTCGCAGTGTGAAAGTTCAATCGCTTGATATATAACAAGTGCTTACAACATGGCCTGCAACACACACTATGTATGCTGTAGCTATTATACAACTCCTGTTATTTTCATTTCACTCCTAAGAGGGCATTAAATGTAAACAAATATATCAAGGGCATAGGAATGGAAAGTCAGAAATACCAAATTATTATCAAAGTAAAGTAAAGCTGTTGAGTATAAAAGGTTACGTAAGCAGGAACTCCTGCTGGGTAGCTTACCTCACTGGACTGTTTCTCATCCACCAGGTGAATGGATTTCTAGGGAACCTACTAGTCTGCAATTCTAGGCTGCTGTGAAATAGTAGTAGAAGGGTAAAGACTGAAAAGTGAGAATAGCTCACTCAGAACAGGTTCAAAGGAACTGACACACGGCTCTGCTGCCCAGTTGGATGGCAACAGGAAGGAGCTTGGAGAACCTGAATGAAGGTTGTCCATGGACCCTCCTCTACACAGGAGCCTCTTGGCCTCAAGTATAAAGCCTAAGACAGTCACTTATCCAAGCGAACAAGACACTATGAAACTAATCCCCCAGTTCACCATGGATATCAGCCTCACCAGCATCCAGATGTAAACTTCGCCAGAACATGGGCTCCTGAAAGTCCCTGACTCATGATCTGCCTCAAGCATTTGTCGAGTAGATGGATGGAGGGAGGGAGAGAGGGAGGGAGGGAGGGGGGGAACAACTCTCAAACAATCCAATTGAAAAGCAACAGTGACCACCATCCTGGTCAGGCAGGGGTCCAGGAGGATGATGAAAGCCAAAATTTTTTCCTTCCTCCCCCAAAGGGCATCAGAAGCAATGTGCATGCATTTACTACCAACATTTCTTGTAGGATGCATTAGTATTTTAATATTTAACTACAGATGATATTTACCTGTTATCTTTACAATGGTTTCCATTTGAAAAAAATTTTTTCATGCTTACGGTCTAGGACTGATACTGTATTCCAAACGGAGAGGCACATTAGGTTCATAAAAGGCCATTGGGCAGCCTTGAGAGGCTGTACCTGCGTAGGAAGTAAAAGCAATTTTCTCCCCACAAAGAGTGACCTGCCCTCCCTTCTGCCACTTCCTCTTTTCTCCTCTGGCCTCCAGAAACCACCAGGAATAGAAACAATAAAGACAAGTGGACAAGTTGCTATTTTCAACTCTCATTTTTTATTGATGAAAAGTACCTGGCCTGGGAATCATGTTCAATAACGCTCTTTCCCACACTGCCTCTCCCTTCCACACCAAACTCCTGAACCTGAGCAGGGATTTCACTTCCTTCTTTGCAAAATGAGAGATTCACACTCTCAAAGACCCCTCAGCTCTCACTCCTGGAGGATAATCCTTCCACGACTTGTCATCACTCTGACTTCTTTTTTTTTTTTCTTTCTACACCACCAGGGAACTCTGACTTCTTTGCCATGGCCCATCAGGCCCTCCGTGATCTGGCCTTGCTCTCCTCAGCTCTTAGCCTCTCCTGTTCATACAAACACACCACACTCGTATCTCCCTCAGAGTCACAGCACCTGCCGTTCTTGTCCCCAGATGCAGAACCTCCAAGTCACTGCATACCTGCATCCTGTTCATCTACTGTTTTGCCTTAATTGTCACCAGTTCAGAAAGTCATTCTTTGATCTTCCTAGATAAACCTGCCCACACACCCTATTCATTCTCCATCATACTACTTTATCTCATCTTATTTTATATTGTATTTTATTTTTAGTACTTACCATGCCCTGGACAGACATAAATGATCTATCTTTCCCTAGCAGAGTGGAGGTTCCAGGAGAGGAGAGACTTAGCCTTAGACCAATGAATCCCCAACACCCAGCACGTCCCTGGAAAAGGCATCCAAAACATAGGAGTTGCAGGAATAAATGAATCACCTGATTAATCAGTTGATTAATCAATCCTGGAATTCCAGGGAAGCTGCTACCTGGTCTCTCCATGGGGAATATTATCCTAAAATGTCCACCACAATAGGTCAAATGCTCAATCATCATTTCTCCTCAGTTCAAGTTTTAGAACTCAGGGGGCATTTGCTGATTCATACTCATCAGACAGGAGGAAAACAGAGCCTCTTCTCAAGACAAAGAAATCAGACTAGGTCCTCACATTTGCCTATTTCAAATAGATGCAAAGAGCCCATTTCTTCTCAGCACTCCACATTGCATCATATCCCAGAGTGTCACTCAGGTGGACCAGACCCACCCTCTCCTGGCTTCCGCCCCAGGCACTCATTAACTGGTGTCCAAAAGGAACAGATTAAAGCTAAAGGCTCAACCTGCTTTATAGCGTTTATTGCCATTTCTATTGCCTAAAAGGACCTCCCTAATAAAGGCAACCCTGGTCGCTGGTCTCCAAAGCACCTGAGGGTCACATCAATTTGGTCCCCAATATTGGCATCCCCACATTCGCCAGTACTTAAATGAACGGTCCTTAAATGAAAAGCCCATTCAAGTGCAGCTGTCCTCAAACACTTGTGCTATCTGTCATCCTAAATGCACACTCACCCACTTATACAGGTGAGGCCCCTGGAACTTCCTGTTTTGACCCATTTTGGTGACTTTCCCATAAATTCATAAACACAGAAGCATTTCATTTGTCTCCATTCCCTTTAAGAATTTTACATAAAAAGATACCTCTACAGCGAGGTGCTATTTATTTCAGGTAAGGCACCCTCAAACACTGCACCTGGAAGTGAGCCAAAATCCAATTAAGAGGGTATGGCGTGTGAGCTAGGCACGAGCAAAGGGGGAAAACACTGAATATAAGCTTCACAGGGTCGTCTGCGTGTGGGTGTTCGCGTGTGGATGTGGGTGCGTGTACATGTGCCTCTGACGACGACGTGCAGACAGGCCTTTTTCTAAACCTGTCATTGTTCCCACAGTCACAAAGCCGTACCCCTGTCTTGCTCATTATGTTAGGCAACAGAAATCTTTTACATGCTGGCTGCAAAAAAGATGAGGGAGAAAGGAAGAGAAGGCTTTCCCTCATGGAAAGAAAAGTAAGATCGTGTCTGGCCCCTTTCTGAACCACCTTACAAAGTAGACAACTTGAAATTAACAATCCAACCCAACTTGACAGGGCAGAACTGAGCGCCGATGCCCCGAAGTCTGCACTCCAGGAGCTCTGGCTACGAACGTCACCTGAGGTGGCGTGGCTGCCATTGGGTAGCACGCACCTCCTGGCGCAGCAGACGCTCACTGGAGGGGACGATCTGCATCATCACTGCCATCCCCTCTTCCCTTTGTTTCCTGTCTGAACTGATTTCCATCAGCCCATGCAAAGGGGAAATCCCAATGGGACAGGAACTACATTAGCAGCATAAGGGGGTAAATCTAATTTCCAATCTGGCTGCTTTCTTGTCTCACCTCCGAGGAAGCTTGCTACATATGCACAACATAAATTAAGTTTTAAAACACCGCCTTGATTTAGAATTAATAAAAACACTCATTGGGGAAAAGGGGGTTCTTGGTACAAATCTCCTTATACAGTGAAGGTCAACTCCACCAGAGCTTGTGGGTGGGCTGAGTCTTTGAGGTCTCAATCATCTCAGCCAACAAAATATTTTCGAGCAGCACACAGCCAGGGAAACCAGTGCGCATGCTACTTAACAGTTTATGGTGAAAGAATTCTAAGGCAGTATCCACATTAAGAATCTTTAAGCTACTTCGTTGACAGACCTCACTCAGATGTGTTTTAATGGTCCAAATTAAGGATTCTTTTTTGGCATGACAGGATATGCCCTGCTTACTGGAATAAAAACTCATGGCAAAACACCAGTGTGACTACATCATTAATTAACCTGAACCACATACCAGAACACTGCGGCTAATAAAATTCCCCTATAAAGAAAACAAGTTTTCTCTACTGAGAATCCTGGAATGTGGGCTGCAGCAGAGCCACTGCCTTAATTAAGGAGCTATTTTGATGTGTCTAGATTTGTGATTGCCACAAAATTTGGCCATTTTTGGCTTGATCTTCAATAAGTTGAGTTCTTGCATATGCTTTTTGGGAAAAGAAAATGAAAATGATACCCACACTATCAGGATTTACAAGCAACAATTATGTGAATGAAAGGATCAGTTTTGCTGAAATAGGGGATGCTTTATCTGGACTATTCTTAAAAGCACACTCTGAGCTCTCACCCCACAAGTCACGGAGTCAGAGATCTATAGAAATCTTCCATTTTCTCTAGAAAACAGGCTGACAGATCAGAAACAAAGTCATAACTATAGCAGCCAGGTGAAAAATGGGACTTTTTCCATCCAATCTCTACGAAATGACATACACCTTTTTATAGAGAATGCTGTTGTGAAAAATTTCTGAAAATGCTTATTTGTATTCATCATGTAAACTCAGAGTCCCCACTGTGAGACCATCTAAGCAGCAAGGACTAAAATCCCCATCCATTTGTGGGACCCAACCTAGTAAAGAAAACTGGGTTTTCCAGAGTTCGGTAGCCACACTATCAGTAAGACCAGAAACAGAACCAAAAGTTTCTTGGCTACTAATAATTAAGTCCTTTCTGGTCGAAGTCTGAACCTTCTACCAGTACCTCAAAACATTCTAAAAATTCAACAAACTATCATAACCTCAATAACTTTGAAGGAATAGGATTCCTGATCTTCCCAAATTAGAAACACAGCAACCAATCCCAAACTTCATTTCACAAGCCTTTTTCAACCACATATCTCCATGTAATTTCTCCTAGGGAGACTGGGGCAAGTGATGTGGGTTGTGATATCACCCTTTATTAGGAGATTTCTAAGATTTCCCTGGCTATTCCCTATCTTACTGGATTTTTTTAAAAGTAAATAGGATTTCAGTCATTCCAACTTGTCAACATCACTGAGATAGGAAGAAATGGAACTAGGATCATTTTCAAGAAAGGAACTGAAAAAACTTACAAATACAGTGTACTGAGGATTTAATTTTATTTATTTATTGGATTAATGCCAAATACATGAAAACCAGAAGTGGCATACTTGTTAATGGGGGGAGGGAATTGAATCTGTTATCCAACATTGTTTAAACACTTTCTAATTTTAATAAACATAAAAATACAAATTGGACTAAACCAGGTTCCACATGCCCTACCCATAATGTCCTTCAGAACAGCTCATTTTCAATACCAGTATTATTAATCACTCTTCCCGTTTGTTCAAGATTCAAACAGAAAATGCAGCTAGGAAAGGGACATGGAAGGAATGGAAACAGCAAGAAGAAAGGAGGGGAAAGGCAGCAATGGAAACAAGCAAACTGTGAGCATCTCACTCTTATAGTAGGCCTTTATCAGGTGACACACCCCCACCCCCACCCAAGGGGAGCCAGCGACCTTCGGGAGGTAGGTCAGCACAAGGACAAAACTGACACTTGGCCCTGTTCCCTACATGTAACCTAAACATTAAAGTGGTTTTCACTATAATCATCGAGTAGCAACAACCTACAAAGAACAATGGCCAGTGGATGAAGGAGATTATTGTTGACTCAGAAATCTGTAAGAGTGGAAAACCATCTTCATTTAAAAAATCAGGCAATTAAGCCTCTTATTGGCATGGAGTGCCCAATCAATCTTGGATATCAAACTCCTTCAACTTTGGGACTTTTATAGATATAGGTAAAATCAAAGGCAATGTGGTGTCATGGAGACCACACAGACCAAAGTCAGAGGGACTTTCACCAGCTTCTCTTGTGCAATTAGTTTTGTGGCTTGCCTCAGGTCCCCTCCTCTTTGGCCCTTGGTTTCTCGTGACCAAATCTTGCTTGCCTAAGGGAAGCAAGACATGAGGAAGATGGAATTTACTACTCTGATCCCTCTAGGTATAGAAGTGCCACGTCTCTGGGCATCTCAGTTTCAGACTCTGGACTGCAGTTTTCTGCCTAGTCTCCTAGATAAGGTCCCATGATACAGGGCCAAATGGCTGTCCTTGGGATGCTGTGCTAGACAGACATTGGTTCTGAGGATGCTTTCCTCTAGAGCAGTGGTTCCCAACCTTTTCCCACTTGTGTACCCCTTTTAAACCCATTTCTAGAAATTGTACCCCTTGTTTTTAAAACAGCTGTTTTTAAATACTGACACTTTTGTTCAGTGCCTATCTTAATGTGAAACAGTGGAAATGAGATAATAAGGTAGGAAAGAAGAGTTACTACACTATAAGTACAAACCACAGATTTAATTTTACAATATTCATAAGTTAAATATTGATAATGATGATCAAGTATCTAAACATTAAATTAAAAAACTACTTGAAAAGAATCATGATTAAAAACAATGCACTTAGTTAGGCTCAGTCAGTAACTAAACTGATCAAACCGTCTGGCTGCAGATATATTTTTATGTTTGGGGAAGTTCTAGAAATGTCACAAATAGATTGCTCTGAAACTGTGCCTGATGATTGGTAGAACAGCGGTTTGGGGGGAGGGTTCACAGTTATGCTCTTCCCAATCATCATTCAGTAATGTGAGCTAATTTTGAAGTGTTTCCATTAATGGTGATTCAAACTTAACATTTACTGCTCCATAACTAACATTTTGCTTTTTTTTTTTTACTTGCTATTGCACCATTACTGATTATTTTTTGTGTACCCCTGAAAGGCCCAACTACACAGACCACCACTTGGGAACCAATGCTCTAGAAGTTTTATCAAGCCCTCTTTGATAAAACCAAGTTAGGATTCACAAACTCAAATTCCCACAGGAACCAGAAGGCTAATGCACATTACAGTCAAGGAGTATGACAACAGGAACTGGTGGGGACTGTAGTAAACACATCCTACAGAGTTTTCCTATGAAATTCCTTATTTGAGGAGAGACCCAGCTGGAGGAAATCATGATCGAGCAGCACTTTCATTAGTCTCCTGCTCAGCTATGTTTGTCCAGTGCCATTAGCTAAAATCCCTGCTCTGAAGGAGAATCTCCAGCAGGAATGGGCAATCTGCACAACTGGCACCACGGATGTCAAGGAGGAAGAAGTAAGAGCTAGGACAAAGCTACAGGAGCCTGAAGGTCTAGCACCAAGTTTTAAACTAGGTGCCCATCTTACTCTAAGCACAATGTTTGTCATCATCAGTAGCTTGTCAATAAAGACTTCCTAGATGAATTTTTTAAAAGTCTTGATTGGAAGCCACTATTACCTCTCATGACATGCTCTTCTCTAGGGTGATGGGATCAGACCGGGCGATGTGTCCAACAAGGAGAACGCACTCTCCTAGGATAAACAGGTTACATCCATTTGAATTCTTTCAGGGATGAATACTATGCCTTATACTTCTTTTAAATTAATGTAACAATTATTTACTGAGTTTCTTCTTTATACCAGACACTTTGCTGAAGATGTCAGGAAGTCTTAGGGCTCAATATCTGCCTACAAGGTGCCAATGATATAGTAGGGACAGAAGGATAAAAATATATCCAATTAAAAATAACAGGTTATATGGATGACTAACAACTGGAATGAATAAAGTGTGAGAGCAAGATAGAGAAGGAGCCAATTCGCTCTCCTGGAGAGATCAGAGGCGGCCACGTGAAGAAGTTGTATTTGAACTAGACCTTCAAAACTGAGTTAGCTTTTGTCAAGTGGAGAAAGAGAAGAAAGACATTCTAGAAAGATCATATAACATGAGCAAATGGTGTATATACGTGAAAGCCCTGCTATATGTTTGGAAATGGATGAGCAGTCTAGGGGTTCTGATGTATGGGGTACATGTCATGGGGCATCAAGAAATGCATCCCGAGGGCCTAGAAAATGCCTAATGTTTCTGGCTGTCGATAATGTTGCTGGTTTGCTCTGGGCTCAGCTTTCAAGTATACTTACTAAGTGGCAATCACTGTTTGTCTAGATCCTAATAATAATTCAGGAAAAGATTAAGAGCTTAAAAGATAACTAGTGAGGCCCAGTGGTTATATTAATCTTGCCAAGTAATATTCCTGAACCTAAATGTTTTTAAAAAAAATCATCTGAGGCATTTTCTTTTATACATTTATACTAATTTAAAGCATATATATAACAATATTTAAAATGAGATAAATATTACCAAAAAAGTTAGCTAAGAAAAGTGCTATTGAATAAAGCACAGCATTAAACTCAGCTCTAAATTCTTGGTAGCCAAGATGAAAAGATCAACAAAGGTTAAGAGAATCTCATCATCAAATAAATGAGACATTAGTTCCTCAGAAATCTGTTGATCTGATTTTAAGCAAAAGGAGAGGAGGATCCCCCCCCCTCAAAAAAAGGAGAAAAGAACAAAAGGAAAGAAAGGGGATTTAAAAATGTATCTCTCTCCCTTTAAAAAAACAACAGGTGAAAGTCCCTCATAAAAACCGTCAAATGTTTTGTTGGCGAGGGGACCAAAGGTTCGGTGCCTGGGTATGTTTTTCTCCTTTGTAGCCTCTCTCTGTTGATGTTTTTCTGGCTTTCTAAGCAAAGAGGAAACCTCACCCATTCCTGTAGACATGCATTTATGACCACATTCTCCTGGCCAATAACCCTCAGTGACTCCTTGAGGCATTTCTCAAGGGTGGAGTGTCAAGCAGTTGGATCAGGTTATGAAGCCGTGGCTGCTACTGCTGAGGTTGAACGCTGGAGAGCTCCAGGCAGAACTCACTCATTAAGGACAAAATCTGCAGGCACATTTTGACCTTTGGAAATCTAGCCCTGGTCGGAAGCTTCCAGATTCAAAACAAAAGCTCCCGGCCTGGAAAGAGCAGCAGGGAGCACACTGTGAGCCCTGGGCCCATCCCCCGCACAGTCCCTCTGGGACTGAGCAGCTCACAGAATCAATAGAGCAGCATTATTAACTCTGCAAAATCGTAAGAGAGGGCTTCGCTCTCCACCTGCGGTGAGAGGGAAGATGGGGGAAGAGGCCGGCTGGCTCCAAGGGAAAGGGTCCTTCACAAACGTCTTACCTCTGGGGAGGCGACTGCCATGTAAGTCTACCAGACGATCCCGCTGTTGATAGTCTCTCGTAAAAATCTTGCCCTTGGTAGAGGCATTGTCATAGTGGAAGACCAGCTAGACCGAGCAAGGTCTGGGTAGCAAAGGGTTGTTTGGTGTAGACTTCCGAAAAGTCATGCCAGTGGGCTAACCCAAGGCAAAAGTTTTCAATACATCATACAAATGTGACCCTCTCATCTGCAGTCACAAATTTTAAAGCATCCCATTGTTGCTAATTTTTCATTTTGCTTTCCTGAGTCACCTACAAGTACCCAAATGAACACTTTCAAATGAGAGGAATACCATACTATTGGTATACCTCATGGAACTTAAACCACCAGCTGATTTGCCTAAGACTCCTTCCCACTTTCCTCTCACAGGCCATATGATCCAATCCCACTGCTTCTGTCACCAAGTCAGTGTCACCCACAAATCTCAGGCACACCCAATGAACAGGAGTGCAGTGACTCTTCCCTTCAGTTGACCATAGGCCTTGGTCTCTCTGGTATCATGCCACCATCTCTGGATAGTGCCAGTAACTGTCATTCCAAGGCTGCAAATCAGCAGATGTAAACAGTAAATAAAGTCAGTTTTAGAATATATCTTAATCCCAAAAGCTTTCCTTCAATCTTGCAAATCAAACAAGTCTTATATTTGTAATGTCTTCACCGTATTCAGCTTCTTGGATTCTGCATTTAATTCTAAATAAGGGTTAAGCATCCCCTATTGCAAATCACACATCAAATCAATCCGTTTGCTATAAAGAAGCATCATTCTTCCCAGAAAGGTTTTTCCTTTAGCCACATAGCAAGCCAGAATCAGACAAATGCAGCCTGATAAATTTATTGATATTATTCACATCTCTCAACAGGGGACAGTGGCAACTTGCCAATAAGTCCCTGGGGCAGAGCTTAAGAAATAGAATGCTCATCGTATCTATATTTTAACAATTGCCACCACTGAGACCATAAACTACCTACTACTTCTACACATACGGCCTTTGTTAGGATGTGCAATGCAGTAACATATTGTTAAGGCCCTGATTGACCAGCTTAGTCAAATCTCCTGCCTAACATGATTTGCTATGTGACATGCAAAGACCATTCACTTTTCCTCTTCCTTACTACCCTCATTTCGTTTCCCCAATGGAAGGAATAACATAAATCCATTAGGAAAAAAGCTGAGGTTAAACACACCTTTAAACAATACATTTACACAATGTTAACAATACACAGAGAATACTGAGTGAGACAACTTCTTTGCTTAGCAGATTAAAACTCCAACTACACGCAAATCAGGAAAGTTATAAACTCGAGAGAAGACTAGTAATAAATGAAATACAGGTGTCTAAAGGTTGCAAGTGAACTCAACCTCAATGTCGGGTCCACTTTAGATTCCTTCTGAGCAATGACTATAGACTTCCAGGGAGAAGTTTTGAGAAGAACATTCTGGGGCTGTGAGGTGAGTAGGAAAACTCTTTGACCCTTTCAATGTGACCGGGAAAGTCACTGAAGGCGTGTTCTCCCCCCGCACCCTGTTCTTTTCTTTATATCTGAATCACAATTCATATTTCCATGTATATTTATGGGTCATCTGGGTTCACCTCTAACTAGAAGCCCCGTGAGAGCAGGGATAATGTCTGCTTGGGTCACTGGATGCAACCATCCTCAATACCTAGCTCTGTGTGTGGCACATCAAAAGCCCTCAAAAAAGCAAGAGAGGAAGGAAGGGAAGGGGAAAGAGATGAAGAAATTGAAAGAAAGAATTAAAGAAAGAAAAGCAGGAGTGTGATGTCACCAAGATAGTGACATAGGTCATTGCTGATTTCACTCCTCCTCACAAGAAGAGCAACTAACAACTGTGCATGGGCAAGGCACCACTGAGAAAATCCTAAAAAACAAAACAGAGAGAACCAAAAAAGGAAATTACAGAAGGGAAATGAAGCACAGCAACAAAATTAAGCCTTCTCTACTTCCTTCTCAATGATCCCAGTGCTTTACTGTGAACATATATGATTATTCCAATGTCTTCATCCCCTGATGACAGTCTCATCAGCAAAGGCCAGCTGACTTCAGGGACAAGGAGTGAGCTCTGTTCTGAGTGAAGTGGCAGAGAAGAGGCAAGTGGACAGGCGGACAGGTAAAAGGCAGAGCAGCCTGTTCTGGAGGCGCAGACCCTTCCGTTCTCACCTCCCCACCCATGCAGTAGGTCCCCCTTATGCGCAGTTTCACCCGCCATGCTTTCCGTTAGCCACGGCTAAGCGTGGTGCAAAAATGTTAAACAGGAAATCTCTTTTTGTGCCGAATTCCAAAATAAAACTTCATCATAGGTATGTATGCACAGAAAAAAACATAGTATACATAGGGTTCAGTACTTACTACCCACAGATTTGGGTACCCATGAGGGTCCCAGTACATTCCCCCACAGACCAGGGGAACTACTAGGCCAGGTGGCCAGTCCACAGTCCTCACATGCGTTCTGTTTTCACTTGCAGGTGAGGCTGGGGGAGTTCAAGAGCCACGAGAACCAAATACACCCTGGGTCACCCCCCTTCTCTGACCTCTCCCCATCACTTTCTGGCCCATACTTCCTAAGCATCAGGGTCTAAGACATGACCCATGTCCCCTCCCCCTGAGGCAGACCCATGTATAATCCTCCTGGCACCCCGAGCCCTCCCCCTTGCTTTGTTGAGCAGCCCCATCCCCTCGAGGCCCACATGGGCAGCGCTCTCTCTTCCTGGGTCCTCATTCTGTGCAGGGGAAGCCTCTCCCCTGCTCTGTGCTTCCCTGAGGGCCTCCACTCCCAAAAGTCAGAATCTCCCAGGACACCCGGGAGTAAAGCTTCCAAACTTCCTGTGACTCTTCACTCTCTCCTGCCCAAGAGAAAAAGGGATTGGTCATACTGGAAGAAAACAGACAGACAGACAGACAAACGGAAAGATACTTAAAGAAAAGAAAGGAGACAAAAGAGTAAGTGCTCACTCATCTCCCATCACTCTGACCCTGTGACCAGGCAGGCCATGGGGGATCCCGGTGACCTGCATTCTGGGGAACAGACTTTCCCACAGGTGAGCCCCGAAGCTGGCGGAGGGTGGGATGGGGTAAATACTGACATGTCAGAAGGAGATGGCATTTCCCAGATGGGTCTAAATCCAGCTCTAGCAGTGATAAACCTGATTTTTAACCTCAGTCTCTCTGGTTCCTGTATTTTCTCTAATAGGTTAGGGAAGGGAAAAGTGGGGTTCATTTATTGGCCCCACTAAAAGAACAGCAATTGTCTATAGTTATAGACAATGGTTAACAATCCAAGTTGCTGACCCTCCCTTGTCCCCAGCACCCTGTCCTCCTTGTCCCCCATAGTGTCAATAAGTGCCTACATATCCTTTTATTTGAAGTGTTAGTGTATCGGCATAGAAAATAGACACTTTTATTCCATGTTTTTCCTCATTTACACAAAAGGTCATCGGCTCTTCACGTTAACAGCTTAGACGGGTGCAAAGAGGCTGGTGCCAGGGAGGCCTGGATTCCCTCTAGCTCCAGCTTCTGACCCCTGCCCACAGTTCCCTTTGCCCCACCTTTCTAGGGGTTCCCTCCTACCACGCCCATCCCACACCCTCAGAGCAAGTGCCTTAAAACAAACCAAGTCCTCTGAGTAAACTATAGAGTAAGATGTCACCCATGGGGGAAGCTGGGGGAAGAGTACGGGGACTCGGTGTATTATCTTGCAACATACTGGGAGTCTATAATTATTTCAAAGTCAAGTATTTTTAAAATAAAATAAATCAGCGCTAGATGGGGAAAGCCACCATGGAGGAACCCTAAAGTGAGAGGAGGAGCAGGAAGTGATGAGGACGAAGCTCCCCGACAACAGCGTGTGCTGACGGCCACCGTCGGCCCCTGGCCTTTGCCCCTTTCATGGCGTCTGCAGGCCAAGACTGAAACATCAGCCCCTTCTTGAACTATTTTAGGGCAGGTTTGATTTTCTTTAAAGAACAAAACAATGTTTTCCAATAAAGCTATTCTGTTACGAACTTTGAAATGTTACCACTTGATCCAAAGCATTTTATGGTGGTGGTTGTTTGTTGTTTTTTTTAATAGTTGCGTGAGTTCTATCCTCTTTAAAAAACCAAACTCAACCTGAAAAGTACATAAATATTTAATTTTGCAGAGAAAGGTATGGCTCTCCAGATGGGGAATTCGTCCAATTCATGATCTCAAACATTTTATGGCCACACTTCCCTGCAAATCACATCAATGGCAAAAACCCAACTGCATACTCAAGTGTTTTGTCACATTCCTGACCCCAGAATCAAATTTCTCACGTGGGAGGCTGAGCCAAAGGTATGTCCTGACAAATCCCTACAGAAGTGGGTCAAAAGGCTGACATTCCTGTCCCCCTCCATCTCTACATCCCCTTGAAAGTGTGGAGTCCAGGCATCCTGGAACCTGTGAGCTTCAGGGACCCCATTCAACTGTACCTAGAATGAGGGGACAGATGTGCCTGCGTTCTGATCCAGGAAGAGAGAGCAAAAGAGGCCCGTATCACACCATCACATGGACTGCTCCCCAGGGCCATCCTAGATGCAAACTTTTGCTTCAAAATGGATGTGTAAAGACAGACCTACTCAGTCCACAAAAACAGAGAAGGGCTAAAACCCTGGTGGCCCTCTCAGAGACAGAGAGCGAGACGTGCCCTTGTTTCTACCAGTGTTCCAGGTGAGGCAGTATGACACTTTGGACCTGACACTCTGGACTCTCAAATCCTTGTCCATACAGCACCTGTCTTAAGCAGCACGGAGGTCTGAGCATCCTTAGTAGAAGAGTTCACAGGGCTTGACCAACATGGACAGTGTGGTCCTCACGTCGGGGAGATCAACCTCCCCTTTATCTACAGTCTCCTCCTACCAGGGCTGTCCCAGGCTCGTATGAATAGACAAGTCCCTCTGTCACTTCAATCCCTGTGTGGCATAAGCTAGTAACAGGTCTCCCTGGAAGTCAGGTTGAGAGGTCCTAGCAAGTCTAGAACTTCTACATAGGTAAGTTCCTGTCTTCTTACCATCTTACATTGTTAATGAGTCATTTCGGCCACACAGCTTCCACTTACAGAAGCAAACTGTACCCAGGATTCTCACTTCTACACAAAACCCACTTCCTTCATCCCTGGACACCGCACACTCACACACACATACACCTAGACACACACACTCTCTCACACACTCATATACACCTACACACTCACACACACATACACCTAGACACACACACTCTCTCACACACTCACATACACCTACACACACACACACACACACCCTACATCTACACACACTCCCACACACACCTACACCTACATATACACACCTACACACCCCTACACACTCATACACATACTCACACTCACATACACCTACACATTCACACACCCACATACACCTACACACACTCACAAACACACACACCTGCACATAATTATTTCAAGACAGTAATAAAATCTTTTAATTTTAAAAATGTATCTAAAAAAATGAGCCAAATGTATTCCTTTTATCCTGAAGTTCTGACACACTATATAACTACTGAGTAAGTTAACTTTTTCAAAATTTATTTAAAAGTTAACACTCGCACACACATAAAGAGAAATCAGGAAGTTTTATGCCCCCCTTTTTGACAACCAGTAGGAAATGTTTTGCAAAGTGCCATGAGCGAGGCACAAGTAACAGACCCGTTTCAACAAATAAGAAGCTACTACATTTGTGCTCAGAAAACTGAACAGAAATCAAGAGGGGGAAGAAAGCCAAGAAGAAGTACTAATATAAGGCTTGAAACAAAAGCCTCCCCCACCACAGAATAGAAAACAACACTGTATAGCATGTGGCAGTTTACAAAGCACTTTCACATCCATATATCATTTGATTATAACAATCCTATTATTATAATCCCCACATGGCAGATGGGAAAATGCAGTTTAGCAATTTGCCCTGGTTTACACTTACAAAGTCAGGACTACATTTCAGGCTTTCTGACTCCAAATCCCTTGAATTAACTACCACACCAGTATTTCTCAAACTGCATTTTCACTCCACCTTCACGCCATTTTTACCAAATCAGTATTCCATCTGCACAATCATTTCCCTATTATTTTCATTATTTGATTGCATCACTAAGGCACTGTGCATTAAGGCTGCGTATATTTAAAAATACTTTTCCTGTAAATGTCCATTAATAAAAGATAATCATAAAATTGAAAACAACAAAACCAAAACGATATCATTAACTTTTAGCTGGATGTTTGCCTGTCAAAAGCTCTAGGTCTGAGATAGACCTGTTCTCTTTTTATTAGAAATTTTAACAAGAAAGATAGAAACAGAAGATGGAGAAGTGGGAGGAAGAGAAGAAAGCATCAATCCTTAGGGGTCAAAGACATAGCTACCACAAAGCTGAGTCTTTCTCTTTGAATTAGTGAGGGTTGGGAAAAAAGAAACTGAAAAGGAATAATATTACCTCCCGAGGTGATTCTGATGTTATTTAACGCTGTGCTTATTGGGGGCTGGGGGGTGACGGACATCCTGAGAAGCACTGCCTTGAGCTGTGCTGCCAAGTGCACTGTGTTCACATGCAAATGCATTTTAAAATATTGAAATGGGGTCCACAATTCTTGAAGGTCCAATACAGGCTTGGATTTAAATAACAACCTCTAAAACTCAGGCAGGTTATCTACAAATTCAGGAGGGATGACAATGAGATGTCTAGTGGTCCTCAAATTCTACTATGTGTAAAATCCTAGTCTCTATGAATAGGGAGCAACACAGAGACACTGCACTGTAGAATTACACACCTGGAACCTATGCAATTATTGTGAACCAATGTCACCACAATAAGTCTAAAAAAATGAATCCAATATATACAACAGCAAGTGCTATCAGATCAATATAAAAAAGTTATTGACTCCTCATTTAAAAAAAAAAAAAGAGACATCATGGATGCAAAAGTAGGAGGAAAAAGTAGGCAGACACATCTTGGGTAGGAAGACAAATGCTTTGTGCCTTCTGCTTCTCTTTCACAGGAAACTGTGCAAGGACATTTTAAGTCTACATAAGGTCTGCCTTTCCTTCCTTTCCTTCCCCCCTCCTTCCTAAAATTACTTCTAGGAGGGAGGGAGGGAGGGAGGAAGGAAAGGAAAAGAAGCCTTCCTTCCTCCCTCCCTCCCTCCTAGAAATATATTTTGAGAAGTAATTTAATAGTAGCTAATTCATCCACTAAGACAAACACTTATTAGTTAAAAAAATAATTACTACATATGCTAACAAGATAATGACCCTGGACCTTTACTTAACACTCAGCAGTTTTTAAAAAGAAAAAGAAGTAATTGCAGATGGGAGAAGAGGAGGCAGGATACCTAACGCCACATAATTCAAAGGGGTGGCTTTCATAGCAGGCAAAGAGTGACCCTGAAAATCACCACCCGGGCAACTGAAATGATATCCTTAGTCCTATAAGGTGGCCAATAAAAAAGAGTAAGTTTTTTTAAATGCCCCTAATGTAGAAGAGCATCCTGAAAGCATTAGAGAATGAGGGCCAAGTGCCTTGCTGGCAGTGTCTGAGTGCCAAGGGTAGGAAGAAAGCAATTACTTGTGTCTTCAGAAAGTATTTTATTATACTGCCCTGGAGTTCTTCATACAAAAAGCATCACATCCTCAGTGAAACGCGTCCTATAAAACCCACTTCCACAAAACCTAAGCAGCAAAAGCAGGTCATGGGACTCTAACCACATGCTTCCGGGCAGACTGAGAAACCCCAGAACCGGTTACACCCTTTTTCTTCCACAAACGGGTTTTCTCACCACTGACCAGTTGGGTCTCTCGGGGAGGGACCAAAGAAGCCATGACCATAGCAGTCACTTGTTAATGAGGGCTATGTGACCAAAACAAAAACCTCTCTGTGTGGTACTGTCCCACTCTACCCCCACTTGGACGGAAAGAGGCTGCAGGCTCAGGACACTTAGGACTCAGTTTCCAAATTGGAAACTACTGCAAATACCAAGCAATAGGGAGTGAAGAGAGTGCTCTGCAGCGAGTGTTGCACCCAGGCAGGGAGAGGGGCAACCCAGGTGGTCTTCTTCATCCCCGATTTTGATGATGTACAACCACATGTAATTTGGAAGCTGACCCAAAGAGAATCCCAAACAATGAAACTCAAAAGGCAGGGAAATACAGACAGAATTGAAAACAGGTTCTGGTGAGAACAAAAAGGCAGCCAGCTTGAGTCTGCGATGAAGAAATAAAGGTTGTCCCCAAATCACAGCATTTTGGAGAGTAAGGGGCCTCACAGAGCTGCCAGTCCGGGGGTCACAAATCTAAACACATGCTCACCAGGCCAGAGATCAGAACTGAAGGTGGAAATAGAGGGGCCAAGGTTCAATGAAAAGTACACGATCTGTCTAAAAGCATTCACATTAAAAAGAAAATAGAAGTATGTATGCTGGCCAAATGAAAGACCTCTTCCAGCCCGGTCAGCCTAGGAGCTTCCTGTTTGTATCTCGGATAATCCAACTGTCCCTGACCCTCCCCGACAGCAGACACGTGAGGACTGAGGGCCAGCAAAGTCACAACATTTGATGACAAGCACAAAAGTGAGTATATATAGTAGAGCCAAAGGGCTAGGATTATGTTACACATTGTGATGAGATTAAATAGGAAAAACATTAAAAAGAAAGTCATCCTAATAAATAAGTAAATAAATAAATAAGAAAAAAATGACGCCGGCAAAAGCCCTGTGCGTGCTTCTGGATCAGGTATACTAAACTCACATGGCTCATTCTTTCAGAGGACAAATGGAATTATCTAGTTAAACACAAAGATACTGAGAACTGGGGGGAAGATGTAGGTAGAAAGAGGTTGTGCTAAAAAATATAAACAAACAGAAAACACCTAAGTAGTCAGAGACTCAGGGATTCAATTTTTTCAATTTTTCAAGGACAACAGTGAAATGTATCCTTCAGTTTGTCACAATGGCCCGGAGTAAGATATGGCAAATGGGGCCCCTGACTTCCATTCTGCAGACAGGAAAAGTGAGGGCCTTAACACCCTCCAGCTTGCAGGTAGCAATGCATATTTTTTTAAGTTCCAGGTTCCAGGTTCCTTTTAGGTACTCCTCAATGAGCAAGGTAAGCAAAACCTTTCTATTCTTGGTAGTGGTTAATGTATATATTTTTCAATTGGATAAGCTTAAGGCTTTTTTTTTAAAGTGAAATTCCAAGAGGTAGGGGGAACCCTTTGCCAATTATTAAGTAGTGTGAAATCTTCCCAGGAAATTCACGAAGTGGGAAGAAAGGTAGAAACATCCTCCACGGGGACAGTGGAAGCACACCGGGCCACCAACCGGAAACGTTCTTCAGGGAGTCCCATCCTGCCCGCCAACGGGCCTTCCCTGCCCTGGTTCTATGTGTGCAAGAACACAAACACATGCTGCTCGGACGGAGAGGGCGCAGACTGCAATCAGGGCTGGCACCTCTGAACGAAATCTCTCCATAGGTGCTGGGCTCAACCTTCAGCAAGGGGAAACAGTCTTTAAGTTTTATAGTCTCACGTACATGATGCTTCTCCCTCCCTCACAAAACTCCCAACACATTGAACAACCACATCAAGTTACTGCTTTTCAGAGGCCGACTCAAAAATGCCCTCCTTTATCACAGAAAGAATATTCCTTGTGTATGTGAGTGCTTCCATTATGTCTTATTGGAAGGGGGAAGATGGAATAAAAATCCTATCTGAGATATTTATAGATCTCATAAAACCTGATTCACTCTCATAAGCTGCTGTAAGCCAGTCATGCTGTAAGGCAGAAATGGCAGGCGTAGTGACCGACACTGTATAGTGTTGTATGTGCCTAACTCTGGCGCTTAAGAAAAACTAACAGTGTACTGGAAAAACTTATGAGCAGTCAGTCCTAAGTAAGGCTGGACAGAAGACTGGGCAACGGGCTGGGTATTTACATGCACAGGCCAAGCGGGTTCCCGGGTCAAATGAGGGCCAGTCTCTGAGGGCAGTGGGTATTGCGAGTCTGTCCCCAGTTCTAAGAGCAGGTGACGTCATGACAGCCTCTCCTGTGGACGGATAAAAGAAAGCCAAGTCCAATGCCCAGCACACGCCCTTGCCCTGCCTCCCGTCGTGCACCTGCTCTTAGATACGCCAGGATCACTGGGACCTTAGAGAGCCAAGTGACACTATTCAGCAGGAGAGCCCCAAAGGGAGGAAGAATGTTGAAAATGGGGGAGGAAAGGGCATTTGCTGAGTGGATGCTGTGTGCCAGACGCTGGACAGAGGGCCAACGTGCCTGCCCTCATGCCAGCATTGTTAACTCCATTCCACAGATGACGGACTGAGACTTTCTCAAGGTTCTAGATCTGCCTGATTCCAAAGCCTCCAAGTAATCTGACTACTACAACACACTGTGACCTAAAGGAGATCTAGCCTAGTCCAGTCTTTTTAGCAATGAGAAAAACCAAGCCCCAGCAGGAAGAAAATAGACCAGAGAGCTGTTCAAATCCATACAGGTCCACTGGTTGCCAGGCCATGACCTTGAGCTTCTGCCTCGGTGTCTCCTAACTAAGAGTCAGTATAAAAGTAAAAATCCAGAGTGCTGAGCTGACTGCCTAGGTTTGGATCCTGGCTCAACCACTTCCACATTGTGTGACTTTAGGCAAGCCATTTAATACCTCTAACCTCAATGTCTCCGTCTGCAAAAGGGGGATAACCAGACTATGTAACACACAGGGTAGTTGTGACAATTGAATGAATGCTGCATGTAAGGTGCTCAAATGATATGATCTCTTGGTCATCTCTGAGATATATTAGATATTATGATGCTTACTATGATGATAGGAAAAATAGCCAAGTGGAAAGAGGGGAGAACGTGTGTTCCATTGCTGGTTTTGCAACTCATTTGCTTTGCAGTCACGTTAAGACAACTTGCTTAATCTTCCTCGGCCCCAATTTTCTCATCTCTGAAAGGGAAATTCTGTAATACCTGCCTGCTCCCTAGTTACAGAAAGAATGTGCCAATGACTGGACATTGTGAGCAAAACACCCCAGGCCCTTGAGAACAAAAGCTCAATACAGATATGTGTTAGACTTTCACAGGCAAACAAGAAAAATCCCCATCACAGAGAAAATCATCTCTTGGTCCATATTAAAGAAAGTGAGACTCTTGCTACAGAGAGGCAAAGGCACAGGTGAGGGCTGAACAATCTCGGAACACTCATGAAACCAGCAACTCAATGTGACATTCAACAGCATCTCAAGGAGCTCACAGGATAATCAGTTCTGCATAGAGGCCTCCTCACGGAAGGCATCCTTCATGTCATGGGCAAGAGCTGTGCTCCATTAAACAGGGTCTATAGTGACCAAAAGAACCAACAACAAAAGCTCAAAAGGTAGGGGTACGGGGAATGTATTCCACTCCTTTGTATGCTGAGCAAATTCACTGCCTTTCCAAAAATAAGAGCCAACGCTATGAGCACCCCATTGAACTCCTGCTCCCTCGGCCCCGGAAGGTGCATGTGAGAGCGGGGTCAGAGCAGGGGCAGGCAGGCACTCCCTTCCAGAGCAACTGCCGCTCGGCTAATTGCCGTTTTCACAGCTGGGTTGAGCTTTCCAAAGGGCATCCTTCCACCCTAAGCTCTGGGGTCCTCTCATGATGTTCTTTCTCGCCAACCATAACCCCATCAAAGACAGTTTATAGATGAAAGGATGTAGCTACAGTACATACGGTCTTGCAAACATCGCAGTCTGAAACAGGCATTTCTAAGGTTTCTTTGTGAAGATCACCACATGCCCATGGTCATTACCACAAGGACAAAGCCTTCTATGGACGGGGAGGCAGCCTCCTTGCCTGAATGTTCTCAGCAGCTATTCTTCCAGTTTATTTTTGCTCCACTTACTAGAAGCATGGGTCCTTTGAAATTCCTTATAAACAGAGTCTACTTCCAAACACTGAGGTCAGTAAGAAATATGGAGAGCTACTACCTAATGCCTATCTGGCATCATCTAGCAGACGTTCATGCATGCATCCATCCCTTCAAAACCACAGAGCAGGCTGAAGGAAAGGGAACATCATGGTTGAGGGCCTCCTGAGAATGAATTATTTGAAGCACAGTGTGGCTGGAGTTTAAATGCTCAATACCACAAAGGTACTAGAAATGGAGTTTGACCAGGTTATGCTAACCTCCAGGGGGTCATAGGAAATGTGAGCCAAAGGGACTGCATTAGACACTTCAGGGTGAGGGGAAGCAAAAAAGGGAGGATGAAACGACACAGGGGCCATTGCTATTAACCAAGGAGCTAGGTGAAGCACATCCACAAGCACTGTCCTGATTATTAACCTCTGCTACACTTGGATTCAAGTTATACAAGAGGTGAACTATTTCCATGTGAGAAGTAGGCACCTGTAACTCTGGCAGATC
The DNA here is from genome assembly GCA_004026885.1 of Lyroderma lyra. Taxonomy (NCBI): domain Eukaryota; kingdom Metazoa; phylum Chordata; class Mammalia; order Chiroptera; family Megadermatidae; genus Lyroderma; species Lyroderma lyra. The sequence goes on along the minus strand of PVJL010001571.1, from coordinate 170,305 downwards.
TGATATTAACCTTCTATAGTTTAATGGCTCAAAGGTTTGGCTCCATATTGGAATCACTTAGAACCTTTAAAAATCATTGATATCTGGGTCCCACCCAAAGGGATACTGATTTAATTGGTGCACCTACAGCTGAAAAACCATTGCTACAGACATAGGCAAGTCTTAAGTCATGTGATAATCCCTAAATATCCACCAAATGACTACTGTGTAAAAGGCTCTCCGAAAACCTGACGGGTTCTCTAGTAAATGTTTATTATCAAAAGTATAACTAAGGCATCAACTCTACTCTAAATCATACAACCTAACTGAAAAAATAAGACAAACAGGGAGAAAAAAAGAAAATAAAAAGGAGAGCTATACTGCAAGACAGAATTGAAAAGCATCATGGGGAAGCAAAAAGTCCTGCACAAGAACGTGGTAAGAGTATCAATTACTGCTGGGCGAGGGGAAGGGAGGGAGTTTCTTGGAAGATGGGGCAACCATCTGAAAGTTAAAGGATGGGCAGAATTTGGGCAAAGAGAACCAGAGGAAAAGAGGGAGGAAGAAGGAAAAGGCTGACAGAAATGACATCAATAAAGACAGAAGCAGGAAAAGCACAGCCATCCACGTGCATCCCATTTACTGCACAAGAAAAGGGGAAATGTGGAACTATTACCTTGACCTAGTCTTGGGAAATCTTAACTCTTAGCCTTTGTGTAACAGGGAGCCACAGAGAGTTGGAAAACATGGTGATAAGTAGAAAGGCAATGTAGGGGAAGTGACAGGGGCTGCCTTGAGGCAACGGCAGAGGGAGCAGAAAGTTGATTACCATGAAGTATGGCAGGAGCCAATGGGAGTTTCCTACTGTTTAAATCAAGGTAAAGAGAGGAGCCAAAGATGACTGGAGCTTCAAGCCTGGACCACAGGAAGAAAGACCATTTCAATAAAGGAAATGGGAAAGCCAGGGAAGGAAGGAAAGAAGTGGGTGAGTTAACCTTTGAACCTATTCGGCCGAGGTGATCATGGGACAACCCAAAAAGCCTACAGCATCGTCAGTTCTGTGTTTCCAATTCAAAAATGTGGGCCTGAAATACAGAAAAGTAGCCGGAGGTGGAGATGCAGATTTCAGGAAATAAAGCAGTCTCCACTTAAGAAGGAAACATTTTTCCTAAGATCTTAGAGGTGAAAACAGATCTGTGAGACAATTTCCAAAACAGACTTTTCACCACTATCACTCGCACGGACTGGGCGGGGAAGGGCACAAATCCACTGGGCACAGGGGTTCAGACCGTCCAGTCCCCTCCTCACGAGAGGTGCTGTGAGTATCAGGCCTGCTTCGTCCTCCAGACCCAAAAGGACTCTTCTAAAACCTGACTGTCTTCCTAACCGCTCATCACAATACTCACTACTTTCTGCTTAAATTTATAAAACATTACAAACTTGCTTGCTGCCCATCCACTCTTCTCAAGAAATTTAACCACTTCCAAAAGATTTTCCTGAACTGTACATAATTGCCGTGACAGTTGCAAGGTATCAGAGATGGCCATGTCACATCTGATGCTTTCAACACAGAACCCCAGTCTGCTGTTCATCCAGCCCACTACCACACAGACCTCGAAGCGCCCTCCGGACTCCCCACTCCATTCATTATAAGTGACAATTCTATTTTTTACAAAATAAGACTACAGTTCTAATTGGGGGCTTTTATTTATTTTTTTTTTCAGGACAGTATACATTTTCCATGCTACCATGTATTATTAAAGTGGAAAAGAGATTAAGTTATCTAACACAGGGCTTTTCCAAAATATTCACGCAGGGCCCAGACAAATCCAAAATTCCATGTACTAGTACTGTTCAAAGTAAAAAGGAGATTTTCTCGCCTCCCTTCAAGGGGACAGTGGGAGAGAGAGACCGGAGGAAAGAATGAGAAGTGACTCCAAGTACATTCAGGACAATGTGATTGGTGAGAGGCAAGCCAACTGACGTGGGCATTGGAAACAGTACCTGGAACCACAACTGATGACAAAACAGCCGTATGACCTGGAGGGTTCAATGCCTCATCAGGCTTTAACAATCACTCAGTGCAAACCTTTTGTTTTAGAGTTGAAAAACACAAGACCCTTTTAGGATATGAAATTCTAAGATGCTATACTCCTAGCTTTGATAAGAGGCCTGGGGCCTGACTTTCAATATGACTCTCAGGAAATGTCAATAAACCCATATTCAGAAATAGACTTCGCATATGGCTCTACATTAATTATTTTAATTACCTCTAATCATTTCCGAATGACACAGACATGGTTGCTGTTTCCTGGCCATTAAGGGTATGTGTATTCACACTCTACACTCACTTATCCTAAAAGGGCCACCAGCCCCTACGTGCCATTAGCTAAAAGCACAAAAGAACTTAGTAAATCTCAAGTATGTTTTACAAACAAGGTTGTAACAAAGTGGGTAAACACAGATAGGCACAGGTCACTATGCAAAACCTCAGAGGACTTAAAGTCCTTTTTGGGCAAGTGTGTTCTAATTTTATATTGCTTAATTTTGAACATGCTTCCTCTCCCCCACTGGAGTTAAGCTCATAGAGGGCAGACTCTAGATCCAATTCAACTTTGCATCACCCAAACTATATTTTGCACATAACTAGAATCAAATGAAGTATTTACTTCAAATGAAAATATTATGAAACATTTTCCATATTTTAATATAAACAAAGGAAATCCCACAAGGCGTGCCTGGGTACATCTACCAGCTCAATCAGGAATGGTTTCACTATGAAGTCAGACGTCACTCACATCTCCAGCAGGCTGATACCGTATCTCAGCTGTAATATGTACACAGCACACAAGTGGTGGACAGGGCAGGGCGGCTGCAAGCGGCTCTAATGGGGAGTGCAACAGACACAATACTCCCAGCAGGACCAAGTTCTCAGGGTTACACCGAAATGCCAAGTGAGGGAAACAAAAAGGACTCAAGGCAGTAAAATAATTCTCCAAGTCAGCAGCAGAAAACAAAGGCAAAATAAGGGGAAAAGCATGACCGTGGCCCATCGTAGGTAAAAGCATGTCTTATTAATAGCAAGACTTTGTTTATTTTGGGGACTGAAACTAGATTGAATGAGGATGGTTTCTCATGTGGATGTTTTAAGATGACATACAGCATAGCTGAGAGGAGGAGTGTTTCCTAACCTGTCAAAGTTACATGTAACATTAAGGATTACATACTGTAAGGTGTTCGACCGACTTGAACACCATTAGTAGTTGAAGAGCTTCCTAATCACTCTATTTGGTAAGATGCAATCTGGGTTAAAATGTTTCCACCTGTTTATGCTAAGCAAGTACTCAACTGACTGGGGAACACGGAGATTTATTTGTAAAGACTAAATCTCTACCTGTACCATTCTGGCACCACTCAGGTTAAGTTGGGGAGCTGTCCTCAACTTTCAGCAAATCCCAATTCCAAGTGTAAGCTAACTGATACACTTGAGTGAACCAGAATCACAAAGGCAGTCTCTGCATTCGCCAGCCTTGGGGTCCAGCAAAGGTGATAACCAGCACCCCCCCGCCCCCACCAAAATGCTACTACAAAGTGCAGACATAAGGGGCATCTACTTAACCCTTCTGGGTCAGCTATACTGCCAACGTGAGCCATTTGGGACTGGCTAGAGTAAACTGTCTTCTTTCCCCAACAGGCACAGAGTGATTAAAGAAGACCGCAATGCCTTCTTGTACTCAGAATTTAAAATACAGGAATTCTCTGAAGGGAGGAGAATCTGAAAATTTATAAGAGAATGGCTACTAAAAGCCCCATTAGGACCCTCTCTAAACTCTTCCCATCTAAGTGGAGAGGCAAACAGCCCCCACTGGCGTTTATATTTAGAATGGGCTGGGAGAGAGGAAGAGCCCACTTCTAAAGGCTGAAGGTCTCTGACATGCCCATACATAAATCATTTCAGGGTGAGGCTGTCACAGGGCATCTTCTGCTCTGCCCTTTAAATGGATTGGACCCCAACATCACATTCTCCTCAGAGTAGGGAGTGGGGGTGGGAGTTTCTTGGAGAACAAAGAAGTCACCACTTCCTTTATCCCACTGAAGACAGTCACAGTAAAAATATCTGCATTGTAACATTCACCCTCTTTAAAATGCCAAACTGCAAACAGGTAGACAGAATGATCAGGTTGGAGAATTTCTAAATCTACACAAAGCTGTGTCTATTAAAAACAAAAACAGAAACTTGGAAATCAATCTATTAAAGAAAGGCTAAAATGTGTGATTGATTGCCTTCACATGTGCTTCCATTTGTAAAGCTACATTTACTTAGTGACTGCATCCTTACAAATAAAATCTGGGTAACAGGGGCAGTTCTAATTTTTTTCATCTACCAAGTCACTGTTTGAAACAAACAAAAAAACATAGACTTATGGTAACTGAAGAGCACACAATTCACATTACAAAAAAATGCCAGCTATTTTATCCTTTCAGTGTGGTTAGCAAGGCTCCTTTGTGTCTACAAATTTCCCTGGGTGGTGCTATTGCCAAGAAATTCTAATTCATGACAAGGTTTACTGCAAATTGGGGACAGAGGCAAACCTGCAGATGCAAGGACCCTACATACAATTTGCTTTGTCTTTCTGGCTGAGATAGTCAGTACCTGGCTGCTCAGGCCTACAGAAGGCAGAGCCAAGGCAAGATCACCATATAGAAGGAGAAGCGACAGATCAAATCCCATCCCTTGTACCATGAGGCTGTTCTTGGAAGGCGACCATTTTTGCAGGTTGGCCCCTAGAGATGCCTCATACCAAAGACCCTTGAACGCGTAAGTGTTTTAGGATGCCTGAAACCAAGATGAAATTGCAGTGTTATGGGGACGATTTGGTTCTTACAGTAGCCAAGTATGCCATTAGTTTAAAACAATGGGGAAATGGGGGAGGAGGGAGGAATGTTCTATGATTTATTTATTTGTTTCCAGTAGCAGTGGAAAATTTTCTCTAAGCAAAAGGGAGGCCTGAAACTGACCCCATCTGCCAATTATGAATCAGCATTAACAAAAAACATAATTCCATAAGAGTTTTCAAATAAACATACCAAGCTTGTCAATGGCATGAAACACAGCTAAGTGCAAATAAGACTTAGAACATCATTATTTGACCTACACTTACAGAAACAGCAGGCTGGATATAAAGGATATATCCAAATTCTAAGCGTCCTTATAGCTTCCCAAAGAAAACAACGAAGAATATTGTTATCAAATCCTTTTTATTTTCCAAGTCAGCAGTGGGTCCAGAAACATCATGATTTCTATTGGCAACAAATTTCATGAATGGCTCTCCCTTTATCCATCAGCAAGTGGTACCCCGTAAAGCCACTCCAGCTTCTGTTCTACCTTTGACTTTTTCCTACTTTTGCTCAGACAGCTCTTGGAAAATTTCCCGCAAGTTCCCGAAGAGCTTAAGGGTAGTAGCCTTAAGACGTGTGTCAGCTGAATTCCATAAAATAATAGACCACATAAGCACAGTGTAATTTACAGTTATATGACAGGCAGAGATGATGTTACTTGGGCCAAGTGCTTAAGTATGCAGTCAGAGCCCAGGAATGGATAGCAGTTAATGCAGAATGTCCATCTGGATTTTAAAATTACACCAGCAATGATTTTCTGAGTTGGAGCTGTACATAAATAAGACATTATTGCCTGAAAACCCAATGTCAAAATGATGACCCCTGCGACAGGAGGACCATCACAGGCTCACTGACTATTCAGCAGGACAATTATCCCAAACCATACGTTTAAAATAAAATCCCCAAAGAGTCCATCTCAATTTTCAAATGCACATATGTTCTTGGGTTTATCATCCAAAACACTTTCTCTACAATCAAAATCAGATTACTGGAATCTGTATTTCGCTCATCTCCTCAAGGCCAGGTACACTGTTCACTCTCAGAAGAACATCTAATAATTGCTCCCTATTTGACCTCTAAAATCTGATTACTCCAGAGCATGAGGAAACTTCCTCCTGCCTGTGTTTCTTTGTAGCAACCTTCTTGAGCCTTTTTGAGCAAAGAAGTCTCAAAATTTCACCATCTGATGGTTGATTTGGAACCAACAGTTGCATATAACCATGCCCCCCTCCTTACACTCCAAAGGGAGGGGTGGCAGGGCAGGGAGAGGGAGGAAGGAAGAGATAGACGTTGGAGGTTTTGTCATCAGCATGAACTTAAGAGTCAGTCACCTTTATATAGAGCACCTATGACTATAGAGTCCGGAGCAGAAAGCTCCTTGAAGTGCTATTTTATTTAGGAGTACTTCCCTACAAGTTCTGTTTTCAGTACCGACTGTGTGCACGCCTCTGAAGTCGCTTAGCAAAGGGTTTTAAGGTGAGGAGAGTTGGCAGTTGGAGAAGGTTAAGGCTAGAAACACCAAGGGAGGTGAGGGGGGTGTGTGTGTGAAAATTCCTTTGCCTGTAATAGAAACCAAGCTAGAGGTTCCTTCAAGGGAGTGAGATGGGGGCGGGGGGAGTAGGGAGAAGAAGGGGAAAGGAAAAGCTGAGAAGGCTTCTGAGGAAACAATAGATCTAATACACTCCCTAATTATCAAACCGGTGACGTTTCTTTACAGATCTAGATGGTCTAACCAGATCTAGAAAAGCAGGTTTCCTCTGGAGAGGTCTATCCCCCGAAGCAGGCTTTACTACTATGAAAACTTGAACCAAAACAAAGTTGTGTGATTCATCAGGAGGGAACGTTGTAACAAATAAAGCCAACTTTCTTCCCTCCAACACAGCTTAACAGTTAGTCACAAACAAGAGCTGCCTTAGGCAATCTGAGTAAATCAACAGATTCCCTTCCCTGACCTGTCTAGACAGTTGTTAATACCCAACCACTGGACACCAGTGGGCTGAGAGTGTGAACTGAAGGCTATTTCAGAAAATGAAATTCTGGCAACATTTCAGTTTAATTAGCATATGAAATAAAAGGAGGAAAAAGAAGTAGTGAGACCCTTCCTTCATAAGATAGTCTTGCTAAGGAAGGGAGAAAAGGAAGCCTTATGCTAAAAACCTGTGAACCGTGTGTGCATTTAGAGACAAAGTCAGAGGTACCTGCCAGCATCCTCGGGCAGGAATGCATGTGTGGACACAGAGACACCAGAGGCCAATACCTGGAGGAAAACTCCCAGCCTCTAAGCAGAGGACAGTGGCAACTAATAACAATGGTATATAGTCAGAGGATCACCTTTGTCACTCGGCTGGTTATTCCAAAAGCCAAACCTTACTCGCTACAGCAGCAACTGTTACATCCCAGTGTCAAGCTGGCAAATCCCGCCTTGGATCCTGGCAGAGGAATTCCGCCGTTCATTAGCCTTAACAAGCTGCTGTCACAGAGCGGAGCAGAGAAGTCGCCCGAGCAGCCACACTCCAAGCCTCTAACAGCCCTCCCCAAGGGCAAGCCGGGTTCTCCAAGATGGACTTGCAAGTTCATACTTCCGAGGTGCAAATCTGGACCGTTTTCTTGGACTTTCCTGGGTGCACACTGTGGAAGAGTACCCATTCCACCCCCCACCGCCGCCTCCCACCACCATCTTCCCTGCAGAATGTCCCCTCCTTAGCTCCTACTCCTTGCTGAGGAAACCACCGTTTTCGCAGCAGATCTAGCACTCTCCACTCCACACTCTCTTTATTCCACTTCACAAAACCCAATGAACTTGTTACCAGCCTCGCTTTGCCCTCACTGGGATGCCTAGCCAAGTTGGCACTGGTGCCCTTCAGCATCCTAGGAGTTTCTTAACTAGTCCTCTAAGACAAAGTCAGAGGCATGCAAGCACACACCACCTTTTGTCAGAGGTTGTGCTAACTGGAGAGAGACCCAAAACAAAACACACACACACACACACACACGAGAGAGAGAGAGAGAGAGAGAGAGAGAGAGAGAGAGAAACAAGGACACAACACAAGTGTTTTCCTTCTGCAGGCACTGCACTTGGGAAACCTACAATGCAGGGTCAGCATTAGATGGATAGATACATCTTCCCGTCCTCCTGGATATCCTTAAGTATATTTGTCACTGGGCTCCCCACAAGGCTGCCCACCTTCTAATCTCAAAATCAAGTTCCTATTCTTTATTGACACTCGCTAATTACTGGGAAAACACTCTGCTTTGCTCCTACCCCCACCCCCGAGCCTCCCATCTGATGGTCGTCAGCAGCAGTTGAAAGAGATGAACCTGCTTTAAGGTACCAAGTAGGTAGAGCTCGAGCTCGTGCACGGAGGGACGCGGTATCCTGTCAGCGACGGCTCGTAAAGCCCCAAACCACCTTCCTACTACTCTGTTCCTCCGAACCCCAGAAGTTAGGTTCTGCTGGGGACAGTGAACCCGACAACGTGTGCGCAAGGATGTGTGTTGGTGACTGAAACACAGGCAGCTCGACCAGCTGCTCAGCTCGGCACACGAAGGGGTTAGGGGGTGGGTGGAGAGGTAAGCGCAGATGACTGTTTCCGAAAACAATTTAAACAACAAACAGCCAAAAAGGGAAAAAAAATAAAACAAAAAATTCAAACCCGAAGCCCACACCAACGCAGCCCCTGCGTCTCCGCCGCCACCACACGATTTACACAAGTAATTTAAATCATTCACCTGCTGCCAGGTCTCCTCCAGGGATGGCAAAGCTGAGAAGTAGCCGGTGTCGTGGACAAGTTGTAGCTCCTGGAATATACTATAACTAGCCAACACGTCCATGCTGCTGCTGCCGGGCAAAACGGGAGGAGAAACCCTCCCCCGAACACAGTTGGGTCTGTTTGTTTGTCAGTCTGTCTGGCTCACCCCCCAAGAAGGCAGACATCCAGTGGCCCTTTTGTTTTGTTTTGTTTCAGTCAACTAAAAAGAAAAAAAAAAATCAATGCAGGAGAGAGGGAGAGAGGTGAGAGAGAAGAGAGTGAGTGGGGTGGACGGAGAGAGGCATCCAGCGTGTACAGTGCAGACGGCTGCCAGGAAAAGGGGACTTCTCCACGAGAGTAACAATTCCCTTCCAGGGCTCTAATCACTCCAGCTCGTGGATCAGGAAGGGGGATGCAAACTCACTGACACGAAGCTGCCATCTATTTCTGCAGCGCTCTTCGCTCCTAATGCAATCTTTGCTCTTTATTTTGGGAGGCTGCATTTTTTTTCTCTCGCGATCGCTTCTCTCCCCCCCTCCCCTTCCTTCCCCACCCCCACCCCATCCTTGCTAGTTTGTAGTCTCTTCCCCCCTCCTCCTTTTCTCCTCCTCCTGCTCTTCCCCCTCCCCAAACTCCCTCCCTCCGCACGTCTCTCCGCGCAGCCGTGGGATCTCGGAGGAGGGCGTCTATTAGGCCGCGTGTGACCATGTAAGGTAAACAGGGGGCTCATGAAGTCACTGAGGACCAATGAGGAGCGCGGAGCGAGGCCTGGGGTGGGGTTTAGCTCTGGCGACGAGCTCGGATTGGAGGATTGCGAATCTCCCTGCTGCCTTACAAGGCGGTGCGAGGAGAGCTATTTTTAGAGGGCTATATAAGGGGGGCTGAGGCGGTCGCGCTGCGGCCCTGGAGCGCGAGCGCGAGGGACGGGGAGGGCCGCGTCGACACTCGCGCCGGTTCCCGGGACACCGAGGTGGCCGGTCTCGGGTGCCGCACCGGCCTCCGACCCTCGCCTTGGTGCCTGGCGGAGCCCCGGGCGCCCGGAGACGGCGCCCCTCGGAGGGGAGGGGGTCGCGTATCGCGGCTCTGGCGTGGTCGCGGCCGGTCAGGAGCTGGAAGTCCAGAATGCGGGGATGGGATGCCTCCTAGAGGAGGCGCGGGGCGGGAGACAGGCGGAGAAGCCGTGGGCCTAGAGGGAATGACCGTTCCCACTCCGCCTCTCTGCTAGGCACGGAGGCGGGGGACCGCCAGGGAGAGGCCGTGCACGGGGAGGTCCTCGTTTACTAAATAAATAAACGGGAAAAAAAAACCCCACAAGGCACCAAGAACCCCTTCCTAAATTCCCCGCCGGCTGCCAAAGTTCAGAGCCGAAGCGCCAGAAGAGGAAGTGCTACACAATGGCACAGAACAAAGGGGAGCGGCACGGAGCGAGGCGCCCCGCCTCCCGCGCAGTGCGTGCGTCCCCGCCCCGCCCCCCGAGCGTCTGCGGCGGCCTGCACCCGCCTCGCTTTGCTTCTGACCCCGAGTGGGGCACGGGGCAGGGGGTTACACTCCCTGCTTGCGTGTATGTAAAAAGAGAATAAAGAGAGCCCGGTGGACGTGAGGCGCTGGCAGCTTAGTAAGGGCTTCAACTTGAGGCTGCCCCTGTGGCCTCCGGAGATGTCTGCCCAGAGACAGACCCATACTGTATGCTGGGGCTGGCACACATGGTGGTATATAGATAGATGGAGGTCCTGTTATCTTTTAGGTGATAACCCTGCACGATGCACCTTGTTACGGTTGACCAGTTATTTGCTTGACCTTAAATGGGTAGTGAGTCAGGCTTCCTCAAAATGCACTGTGAGCTGAACTTCCACTTTTGGAATGAATTGCAGAATTCGGTACTTATTCGCAGATAAGAAATTTAATTGCACCATAATAGAAGAAACACATCCACTTAATCGTCCTTCTCAACTTTCCCTCCTTATGACTATGTGGGACTCCATAATCAGGACTTGGAAGATTCTGCTTTATAGAACGAGCACAGTTTAAAATTCGGTATTTGCTAGGGAAAATTAAACAGGAATTATTGGGATTGAGGAAATTGTGTTGGTCAGATCTACAGCGTCCATTGTATAATCAGTGCATTTAGTGTATACATGGAATGCCGCAAGGATTTTGGTGTACTTATATAGTATTTTGTATACATATTTATGGTGCTAGGTGACAAGTGGTATAAAAAGCTTAAGGCATATTCAAAGTGATATGATAGCATACATATCACTTTGAAAGTTGGAATGTGCCTCTCTGAAAGTTGGAATGTGCCTTTCCCAGAAGTAGAAAACCACTGAGAAGCCATCACATTCCAATTAATGCATTAACTTGGTCCTTGCGGTCTTTGGTGCTACCACTTACTAGCTGTGTGACTTGGAGTAATTTACTGCCTCATACCCTCTGCCTACACATCTCAAAAATAGGAATAGTGGTATCTGTCTTGCCAGATTGTTACAAAGAGTCAAAATAATGTTTATATCTGGTGCTGTTAGGTGAATACCAAATGTTAGCCATCATTATCTCTTGGCTTTAGCTAAGTAAATGAAATAGTATCTGAACTTATCAGACCCATGGGGAGACATGCAAGGGTCTTAAGAAGGAGAGGCAGAAGCCCCTTCCTATCATAAGGTGTGTCCAGTTCCCCCAACCCTGCACCCCATCCCGTTGATATTGTGTGTGGGGATAGGGAAGAGGCCATTGAGAAGCACTAGGGCAGAAGCCAAGTTCATGGGGAAGTAATAGGGGAAAGAGCAGAATTCAGATATAGGAAATCTGAGAGGCAAATGGCAAGACCGAAACATAGAATTTGATGTTTGAGACTCAAGTTAACTTAGTTTTTGTGTTACACTATTACCATTTTTGAACAAAATATGACATACCTGTTAACTTGTGAGTTTGAAGATTTTACAATATTTATTAAGCACTTCCAATATGCTGGTCTGTATGGCACATAAACATTTTCTATGCATTTCACCCCCACAACAACCCTGAGGTATTTTTATTATCTCCAACTTCATGGATGAAGATACCCAGGCTTAGAAATATTAAGTTGGTCAAGGTCACACAACTAAAAAGCCGTCGAGCAGGGGTTCAAATACAGGAGTATCTGACTTTCAAGACTGCTTTTCATGGGGCACTCTGTGCAATAAAGGACAGAATTTCCTGGTATTGTCAAGATTTGTTTATAAAAATTGCTTGGGCGTGGAGAAGAGGGGCTTCCATTGAGGATTGCCCCATGTAAAGATCAGCCATCCAACTTATAGAAGAACTCAACCAAAATTTTACAATGTAAATCATGAAAACCTCACTATGACTTTTTTCAAAACATTAGAGAATATTTTAGAATTTATACTGAGTTTTATGCAAGTTGATCCTAAGGTACATTTTCAATATTAGTCATATTTAGCTACTTTTTGTAGCCTACCAACCCTAAGTTCACATTGCAAAACATTTGCAAAGAATCTGAATGTACAAAATAATCAACAAATTAAGATCACAAGGGAATTTTGTCAGTCAAACCGAAAAAAAATAGTACTGCTGTAACTGCTGTATACTGAATGTCTTCTCAGTATACCTGGCATTCTATACATGTTCACATCTGATCTTCACAACCTTGTGAGGGAGCTATCATTGCTCCATTTTCACAGATGAAGATACCCAAGTTCAGAGAGGACACATCATTCACCCCTTACCATATGTGGGTCTTAAAGGCAGCAGCAGATTTAAGTATAGGTCTGACTCCAAGTTGACACTAAGTCTGTGTCCTCTACATGTGTGGCCTTGGGAGACACTAATATTACATTTAATAATATCACCCTTTGGAAGTGATCCTATAAGAAACACCTAAGAGTAAATAAGTTACTCCCCAAGAATTAAGAAATGAGGATATTATAGGAACAAAATGATAAAAATTTAATATGTAAATAGACGTAATCAAGGCATTGGACTGTTACTACTAGAAAGTTCTGCTTCATTAGTACAGGAAGTCCTTATTAGCACCGTGTGATTAGCACTGGTAAAGCCTCCTTAAAGTAAATCTAATTAAAACAAGGACCAAATTTCAGAGCAATTAGTAAAAAAAGGTTTTCTGGGGACTTTTTCTGATGGGAAAACAATATCATGAAAATACATTTACTCTATCCTATATTGAACAAAATTTATGTTATATTCAACTATGTCCTAAATATAGAATGATAAAGTAATAAACCAAGATTATTGTTGGCTTAATTTTTCTTTTTTGTTTTACAAAATGTGAAGCACCTTCCAACATCCTTTATTTCATTTTTGACCTTTATACCATAATCAAAAAGAGGGTCATTTTTTTGTAAAACTGTTCGAGGGTTTCATCAGTTTTCCCAAGGGTCTCAATTAATTCTCTGATACTCAAAGTATTCTCTCCTCTCTCCTGAAGCACCAATATACTCATCATCCCTGTTGACTTTACATTTATTTATTTAACTCTGTAGATCCTCATTTGCCAGTTGCTTAGCTTTCATTGACATCATGAAATCTTATACCTTTTGTAAGACTTGCAATTTTACTTTGCAGTAAATTCAAATGTATTTGCATTATATTTAAATATTTACCACCTGGGGGTGTGTTAGGGAGGGGAGCCTGGGGTCTAAAGTGATTGAATGGGGGACTAATTTATAAGTGGTTATATCATTAATAAATTCTTTCATGTACTAATGGCCTTTGCTTCCCTTCACAGCCTTACAGTAGTGGAGGAAAGTGTGAACTTCGGGAGTATGTTTTGTTTGGTTGTATCGTAGAAAGCAAGAGTGTCAGAGAGGGAGAGGTTGGTCAACAAGACTGTGAGAGACATGGTTTGAATTCAGAAGAAAATGTATGTGACCATACATAGAATACAATGACACACATGCATGCATACAATCAGAGAGTTGCTTCATGATTGAAGAAGACAATGGCAGCTTCATCAGGGCTCTCATGTCCTGGATAAAATATCCTTCAAGAATACACAACTCCTTTTGTTTCAGTTCTGTACTGAGCTCATAATTTGGCTTCCCACTTATTCTCTGTGCAGGGAAAGAATGTGCTGATTACAACCACAGGAGCCTTGTGGTCATTGTGACAGTTCTGATTGTTATTGTCAATACAAAGACATTTTAGTTACAATTGCGTTCCTTGAGCGTTTAGTTAGCATGCGTCTGACTCGTGAGGTGTGTTCAATTTTGAGACTCGGACATGTTGAATTTTCTGGACATATGATAGAAAAATAACCACCTCTTGGTCTTGGTGAATTATCAAAAACTCTTGGCAGGTAGCCTGCTGATCTCTAGAAAATACCTCAATTTAGCCATTGAGTTTTCAGAATTATGTGTTACAGTTTAATAAAAACATTTGTTTTTAAATAGAATATTAAAACCACCCCGAATGCTGAATTTTGCATTGCTGTGGGTCACACAAAAGGGTTAAAGCATTGCTGGTGACAGGCATGTTGCTCTGACTCCAGTAGTTGATTGCTTAACAAAAACCGACTTCCCATAAGGATAAAGGTAAGGAATTCAAGAATTCAGCACAAGTTCACTGTCAGAAAGGTCCTGCCCAGACCTTGGGCTGTTGGCCATTCAATGCCATCATGACTTGTTGTGCCTAATTCCTCTGGAGATTAGTATCTGTGTTCACTTTTCCAGTTAGAGCTATCAGCACTTAGAAATGTCAAGTGTCCTCTAATAAAGAACAAAATCATCCTCTAAATTCAGTCATTAACATATATGTGTGCAAAATATTCAGTCATTCAGCAATATTGTGCAAAACAGTTGGTCATTTAACATACATTATGAAAGGGCAGAGATTGAAATTAGAATGGTAAACACAGACAACTTACCACAATGTCAAATAGTAGTACTATATCTCCAAAGTGAGGAAAGTCACCTGAAGTGTCTAGTCCAACCTCCACAGATCCGCTGCTTTCTCCTGCAACATTCCTTCCAGGAAATGCTCAGTTGCTCCAACGATGGGCAGACCCCAGCTGTGTGTGTGTGTGTGTGTGTGTGTGTGTGTGTGTGTGTTAATGTGCAGTTGAGTCAGCTCTGACTCTGGGTGACTCTGTGATTGAGTGATGTCCACACTGTCCTGTCCTCTACAGCTCTGCCCTGCTCAGCCCCTGTAGACTCATGCCTATGGCTTCTTTTATGGAGTCAGTCCATCTCACATTTGTGTCTTCGTTTCCTGCTGCCTTCTATTTTTCCCAGCTTGATTGTCTTTTCCAAAAGACTTGGCCTTCTCATGATGTGCCCATAGTAGGACAGCTTCAGTTTTGTCACTTTTGCCTCCAGCGATGTTTCGGGCTTGACTTGCTCTAGGAGCCAATGAACCACGATGACTGAGCCCAGCTGGCTGATTTTCCCCATCCAAGAGTAGAATCACAGCCATTCAGGGGGTTCTGGACAAAGCTATTGGGAAAGAAGCCAGTAGAAAATGACAAAAGACCTTTAAATTTAAAAAACAAAACAAAACAATTCTGGCTCTGTAATGATAGAAATGCCAAGACAGTTGTGAAGCTAGTGAGAAATTACGTTGCTAATGTTTTCAGGATTATTACCCTTTATAGTGTGTGAGGCACAGTTTACAGGGTGTGTTATGAGTCACCCTGAGCATTTTTTCTTATGATGTGTTGAACACTGCACAATATTACTATTAATTTATTAAATATCACTGTCAATGTTTTATCGGAATATTAGTTTTCTTTTAAACATGCCATTTCCAAAGGGTTTGGTACACAGTTGATGGGATTTAATAGCAGAAAGCATCTCAGATTTTGTAATGGAAATCAATGGGAGAATAAGATTGATTTGATAGGAAGTCTCTTCACCGTAAACTGCTGACAGTGTCCATTCCTTTATGTGAGGGACACGTATTCCACAAGTGCCCACTGATGAGTTTTTATGTGTATGATAGATCTGGGAAGTTTGGAAGATTAATAATGTCAGCAGCAGTTTTGCTGATGGGTTGCTCATTTGAATTTCACTGAATTTTCTTTACCGGGAGGGTGCTTATATGAGTGGTTACAACAGTCAGCTGAGTCAGTTATTAATACTGGTTACTGCTCTTCTCAGGAGTAAGTGAGGCAAATGCCCTACCCTTACATTTATACAGTGAAAATCAGGGGGGGGGGGGGGGCATGCTTCAGTGTCCACCTCAGAATGCTTCAAAACCTCTGCTTTGCAATGCTCAAAGATTGTTCTAAGCAAATGTGGTCATGTTTTACACAAGGTGACTTCATTTTGGCCTTGCCCAAGCTGGGCCCCACATGTCACATGCTCTTCTGCTTTATTTGAGAGCTGGTCATTATGTGGGAAGACAGGGAAATCCCATTTGATGAAGGCCAAAAGGCAGTGTAACTCAGAGAGGCTCCCTCCACCCTCCCAGTCTGTCCGAATGTGAAATTCTACCCAGCTGTCTCTGTGCCACAAACACATCTATCCTGTGCTGGTCTTCGTCTTTGAGCGATGTCTGTGTTAAACCCATCTCCGTCATTTTTGTCTTTTCCACACGTTTGCGTGCATCGTCTGCCTTTTGAGATGATAAATTCCTGGGGAACACTGTCTGACCACTCTATAGAGAATCTAATGTCTGTTATGCTATGCATAAATGTTTTTTAAACCAGATTTTTAAAAGAGCAACAAAATATTTTTAGTAAAATTAAAAACTAGTACTACTCTTCCTCCAGTACTGTTTGGACATGACGTTGCTTGTGCCAGCTTCTGTCAGGTGGGCCTAAACCTAACAACACCATGGAGGACATGCTGTTACCTCCAATGATGTCAAATGTGGCTGAAAGGAAATAGCAGCTCTCAAGTGCTGAGCAAAAATCTCTACGATTAAACTGACCAAATTCTACACAAAGTATATGAGATACATTGTCAAAGAACACACTTTATAGCATGATTAAGAGATAATAATTTTTTAAAATAAGTTGTCAGGAAATAGCTACTATTACATTTGTTGCATTTTAAGAGAGACTATAATCTTGAATATTGTAATATTTCACAAAGTGATGTAATAACAGACTTTTCTGGGAACTAGTAACAATATTAGCAAAAGGAAACTAGCAAAAGGAAAGTTGGGGAACAAAATTTTGTTAAATTTGAGTTTTTTTTCACACTGGCCTGGGGTCCAGGATGTCTTTATGCTAAATGACCTTTAAAGACCACGTGAGTGAAAGAGATCTAATTTAGGGGCCTGAAAATAAGTACTTGGCAAATTTGAATTTCCCCTTTCTGACTTGTCTTTACCATAGCAACCTTCTGATCTATAATTTCATCTTCTGAGTGGACTTACTGGTATAAGATTGCCCTTTGTAAACATGTATATCAACTTTTATTTATTTATATACTTGTTTCTTATTTCTTCTGTTTTTAGAGGGGAACTATGAACAAAGACAATTGAATACAGGAATTATGATACAGAAAAACTATTAGCATTAAATACAAGACAGAAGTCAAGTAACAAAGGATAAGGGAGGAAGAAATGTAGTGGGTATCCACTATCATTCCAACTTATCTCCCACTGAACACGGATCAAGCTATGTTGTTATTTACAAATTAGTTTCTTGTAAATTTGCTTCATGTGAACCAATGCCCCTGGAACACAGAATCTCACCTTTGTGAACTTAATCATTTGGTTTTTAAACTGGCAAAACTGAGCTTCATATTTTTCAGTTCTAGTGGGCCCACTAAGATATGCTCAGGTCATCTCACTGAAAGCTGTAGAATTTCCTTAACTCAAAAATTATTGCACACCTATTCTGCAGTAGGTTGGGGGCAAGGACTACAAGGATGAATGAGATATGATTTTGGCTCTTCTGGAACAGACGTGTTCACTGAAAAGAGATTTAAATTAAAAGTTATGTGGGTACATGGCAGAATAGATTATTGGGACCTAATCCCTCTATGTAAAAACAACCAAAATGCTAAGAAATAAGCCTTGATGACCTGACAACATAATAAGGAATTACTGGGCTAAAATCTAAGGGAAAGTGGGATTCAACATTGCTTCTGGCAGTGAATACTGTTAAACTCAGTATTTCCAGCACTGGCTGTAAGTTAGAAAGAGTTTTTAAAATACCACTGGGTGAAGTGTGCTTCCAGCAAAGGTAGACAAGCAGATGCTGGATGAACCCCACCCCACCCTGAGATTAACTAGGAAATTTAGACAAAATATAAAAATTACATGATGAAGGTATTGAAGAAGTAACAATGAAGCAAGAACTTGCCAAGCCTAGATCCTGGAGCGAAAGGAAGCCCAATGAAATAAACCCAAAAATCAGCATGATTTTATTCCATTGAAGTAATTACCAAAGAAAAAGCTGAGAGCCTATGAAGATGATCAGCAAACACAGCTGAAAACGAAGATGCACAAAGTTTTCAGTAATTCAAAGGCTCAGGGTATAAATATTGAAGTTTTAGAGTCAGCCAAGCAGTTGGGGGAGGGGAAGTGTGGAGAAGAGACTATCCCTTCCTTAGCAGTACTGAAATCGGACTTTGAGATGTTGCCATACCTGGCTGGGTAAGGTGGTCTGTTCCTAGTCAAACTGCCCTAAGAAGAAAGGAGTAAATCCCCTCTCTAAAAAGGTAATCCAGAGCCTTGAACTAACTCTACAATGTCCAATACTCATTTAAAAACAAATAGGCATAAAAAGGTAAAACTTCCCCAAAACCAAAATTTAAAAAACACAAAATAGAAATAGGCCTATAAGAAATCCAGGTATTGTCACCATCAGACATATGCATTGAAGTAACTACCACTAATATAATTGGGAAATTAAATGACAAAATGGAGACTTTCAGCATTGCTGCAGACTATAACAAAAGAATAAAATAAAATTTTGAAGCTAAAAATCACAATGACAAAATAGAAACATAATGGAAGGGTCTGAGGCAGATTCCCTCCAATACTAAGGAGACTTTGTCAGTCAGAAGGATAATGGTACCAGATAAAAGTGCAGAGATGCGGTGGAGGGGGAGTGAATGCAAATATTGATGCTCTGAAACAGCAATAATAAGGTCTATGTGGTTTTAAATTACATGGAATTAAAATAGCACAAAAGTAGGGAAGTTAATGGCCTTGAAATATTCTAAACCCCTTATATTGTCCCAGGACATGCAAAAATTACCATTGTGTATTAGACTTCAAAATACCAAAGAGCAATGTTATAATATCTAAGGTAACCACTAAAAGAAATAGTTTAAGAATATTAAATAACAATGTAATAAAGGGGGAGGAACAAAAATCATTAATCTAGAAAAGGAGAGAAAAAAAGAGTAAGTAGTACAGATAGAAAAGCAATAGTAAGATGGTAGATTTAAACCTAAATACATCAGTTATTTCAATAATTGCAAACAGACTAAAATGTCCAATTAAAAGGCAGTGTCAAACTAAATAAGTAACAAAACTCAAGAATAATGAAATTTCCATTTTTGAAGAGCAGAAATGATCTAATATTGACAACTTAAATGCTTCAACCTGAAATGTATGCTGCTTAGAAGAAATAGCGATACTTGTTAAACATAAGGAAAAGAAAGGTTGAGAGTAACAGGAAGAAAAAAACAAATCATGCAAATGTAACCAAAACAAAGTTGGCTTAGCTGTAAGAATATGTGACAAATTAGACTTTAGGTCCATAAACAAAGTAGACGTGAGTTCCCTGGTGGTGTAGCAGCTAGGCTTCGACGCTCCCAACACCACGGCCTGGGTTCGATTCCCAGCCAGGAAGCTACCAAACAAAAAACAAACAAAAAACCTAGATGTAGAAAAAAGACTATTTTGTAATAGTCACCAAAAAGATACAACATTTCTAAATCTCCATGCACCTATTATTATAGCCTCAAAATGATAAACTGGAAGAATTAAAGGAGAAGTAAAAAATCTGCAATCGTACTGATAAAGTGTAATTTTTCTTGGTTAGTGACAGAACAAATAGACAAAAATTGGTAAGATATAAAAGATGTGAGCAACAAGACGTCTACCTAATTGTCAAATGTCAAATACGGCACTTAATGCCTATCACAAACATATTTTCAACTGCATGTGTAATGTTTACCAAAATACCAAATTAGATCGTATGTAGTAGCACTGACGACCCCGAGAGCTTGAAATGCACGCCGCCCCCACACCTGCTGGTACGCACTTTAATAAAATCCCCAGGTCATCTGTGTGCACGTGGTATTTGAGAAGCATTCTTACAGGCCAAGGACTCAAGACCTCTCATTTTCTGAGCGTGTTATAAAGCCTAGAGCCAATTCCATCCGGCCACACTCCCCTACTTGACTGCTATTAATATTTACTCTGAGATAATGGGGTCGTTTCCTGTGGTGTCACTTCTACTTCATCAACTCGCACCTTCTTGTTCATAACAATTAGAGTTAGAGGAGCTGCCGTTCCTCTTTCACATCCTTTAACTTCGAAGAGAAATCTATCTCGTTCCACCTTCCTCCACCCCACACCTAGGAGCTGACACATCTCCTCCTCGATTCTCCTTTCACACCTGAAGAGACTGTCCTCTTTTCCAGAGTGGTTTCACATCTGCTATGTTACTTGGTTGGTCCTGACAACAGTTCGATGATGTAGCTCGTGTTAAAATGCTAAAAGCATAGATTAATATTCTGGTTTGTCAGATAAAAAAAAAGTTGAAGCTTGGAACTTAACGCAACCCACGCAAAACCATAAAGCGGGCAGTGGCCACAGCAGTGCTAGTGCCCAGGTCCACTGCACAACTGCACCTCCAGCGTATTATTGCAGATCTCTGAGCACTGGTGGGGGGAGAGCTACCCACCCTGGCACTACTCACCAGGCATAAACGCGTTCTCCCATGTGGAAAATGCTCTTGCTTATCCACTCCATGTCCAATCTCTTTATTAAAGTTGCTACCAGAATCCTGATGCTCTGGTTAGACTACGTTCAGCTACAATCGAGTATATACATCCCCGCCCAGCTATCCCTGTAGTTAGGGGTGGCCGGCAGCACAGTTCTGGCCACCAAAATGTAAGTGCAAGTCCTGTGGGATGTATTGGTTTGCTCGGGCTGCCCTAACCAAGTACCAGACGGGGTGGCTCACACAACACAAGTGTTCTCACAGCTCTGGAGCCTGGAAGTCTTGAAATCCAAATGGTGGCGAGGTCGGTTCCATCCAAGGGCTGCGAAGGAGGCATCTGTCCTTGGCTTGTGAGTGGCTCTCTCCCTGTTCACAGGGCGTGCTCCCGGTTGTGTGTGTCCAAACGTCCTGCTTTCATAAAGACACCAGTCACACTGAGTTAGGGCCCACCGGAAGGACGCCATTTTAACTTAGCCACTTTGTAAAGACCCACGTCTTCAAGTAAGTCACACTCCGAGGTAGCGGGGGTCAGGCTCTCCAATCAATCTCTTTGGGGTGTGCTGGGGGGACTCAATGGGTGGTACCAGGGTAGGTAGCCATAACATGGGGGGAATGTGGGTTCCTGGGGAAGCTTTTGCTTTGCTCCTAAAAGCGAACAGCCACGACGCGCCGCCCCCACGGTCCGCCCTCGTTTCCGCCCGCTACACGACCCCAGCGGCGGGCCTGGCGGGCCTGGTTGGGCCGATGAGGGAACGAGCGAGAGCAGTACAGGGCTGAACCCCGCGGGAGCTGCCTGACTCTTCCCGTCTTGTTCCCCGAGGCCGGAAGCCCTGCAGTGGGGTTTCCTGTTACTTTTAGCCAAACGCATTCCCAGTACATTACCATTCTCAACAAAACTGGCTTTCCATGATTTTATCGAAGTATACCAATGCTTCCAGAGTTAGTTATCATCGGGCTGCGTTTACACATGACCTCCCTGGTATGAGTAAATTAAATAACGACATTTGAAAACAACATCTAAAAAGAATAGGTATGTTGGAGGCAGTCCACCAACTGCCACCCAACTGCCCTCTGTTGCTAGTTCCTGAAGGTGACCGGTGTCTTCCAGCTCCCAATGCTGCCCTTCCTTGACAAGCCAATACAGAGTCCTGCTTGCTCTTCTTAGCATTTATATTGAGGCCCTGGAGTGAGAGGATGAGGTCATGGCTTGTTATCCTCCAGACTGGCAATTTCAGCAAGTCCCTCTGCGTACTTTTTGACGACTAACCATGAGGTCATCTCTGCAGTTAAAATTTAGTCTCCAATGTGCCTCTGTCCCCTTTCCCATGCCACACGTGCGGTACCGATCGCCTCTGGGATGCTTCAAGAAGCCAGAGGCTGGCAGCAGGTGGCTGTTGTGTCTCCAGATACCGTGAGGGCGAAAGAAAGTGCTGAGGACGGGGCGAGGTACAGGTGCCAATGAGCCAGGCAGTGTGTCCTCTGCACAGGACAGGGACAAGGAGCAGGCAGGAGAGGCATCTGAGGAGCAGAACCCGGGGAGGCACTCCCTCTCAGCTCCCTGCAGGCTAGGGCTCAGCACGGCACCTGCAGGGCCCTGGGGAGCGGGGTGCCTCTTAGTATTCACCCTGAGTGCTCCTCCTGTCTCCCAGTGAGGATGGTCTTCGCGGGACATTCTTATCCCCTTGAATTTATTTCACTTTCTGTAATATATGCCTGCTTCTTGGTTCCAACCTGTATGTTTTACAGACTTCAGTCGAATTGCTATACATTTAACCATAATCCTAGTAAGAACACATTCACAGAAAAAAGAGAATTTTCTTTTTCTCATAACTGGGCATTTAATTTTTTTACAATGGTAATTCTAAATAAGAGAGTACCAATGTACTCAAACTGTACAGGAATTTGACACACACTAGGTGTAATACTAAGAAACTCTGCAACCTAGACATCCACATCTCACTCTGCAGATGAGACGGAGAGATTAAGAGACAGGGCCCCAGCCCCACAGAAGACAGGGATGTCTTAGACTCCATGCGGCTCCCCATCTACACGTGCTGCCTGCATCCTGCTCTCTCCTCGGGTCTCAAAATCCCTGCTTTCTAAGCCTGCTTCTTTCAATTCCCTCAATCACCACAAATTCTACCTCTTTATCCCCTGTCAGATTTTTGTTACTTAACTAAAAGATGTTATTATTGCTTTCCTTTTGTGGTTTCTTTCTCTTTTCCAGCTTAAAAAAAAAAAGAATTCATTGAGTTTGAGAGTAGATCAGTATGTCAAGTTTTCTCAAAACATTCTTTAAAGCCATTTCTGACTTAAATGCCTAGAGGGCAGAGCTAAATGGGGCCACCAGGTAGGAAAGCAAGCTGGCTCTACACACTCAGAGAAGATGAGCAGGGAGAAAATGGAAAGGAAAAATCTTATTAGGATTTGTAGGTCAGGGAAATCCTTTCTAGCCTGGATTTTTTAAATCTTCTGAATTTTAATTGAAAGTATTTCTCCAGGGTATTTACTTTAACATGACTGTGCACTCTCAAAAAATTCCGTATCAATATTAGAAAAATATTACAAATTCCAGGAAGACAGACGGCGTTAGAAAGAAGAATGTGAGGATATGCCCATTCTGCTTCGGACAGTAACCATGAAATGGCTGGCAACCACAGAAGCTTCCAGACTTCTACATCTCTGCTGGGGAAAAAACCTAATATTCATGGGTGTGATACATGACTATGCACTCCCACCAAGGAATCACTGCCATTAACTCTATTAAAAAAGTAAGCAATATTTATTTTTCTAGATTTATGACCATTGACACCAGAAAATGCCCCCAAATTGGACAGTGAAAGATTGATTTTTACATATCTGGGGGTTATTGTTAGAAAGATATGAAAATTAATGAACAAAATTTGAAGTCACCCTGATTTCCAGTTTTGCCTTGAATGCAAAACATTGCTTATTCTTTATAGCACACACACACACACACACACATACACACTCCAAAAGACAGAATTTCTCAATCTTTTCCTTATAACAAAGGCAAAATCAATTGATACCTAGTGTTATGAATCTTTTAATTCATGTGTATATCTTCACATAAGTTAGAAATTACTATCTTCTTTCTGTGCATAGATGTATTACTATTGCTACAACTGTCATTAGTCATTATGTGGATTATAATGATACACTAGGTTAAATAGCACTTTTTGTCTTTCTGGCTCAATATTTTTTAATATTGTATCGTGTCTTCATCATGTTCCTATAAAAGGGGCTACCTATTTCTGATTTACAGATGGAACAACAAAGGCACAGAAAAGGAAGATGAGTAAACGTGAGGTGGAAGAGTCCTGAAGGTGAGTCCTGCAGCTCACTTCCTGTGTTCAAAAGGTGTGGCTCCCCCTGAAGACCGGAAATGGAGGAGGAGGACTTGGAGCGTTCCGTGGAGAGGGCGCTGGGTCGCCACCCCGCGCTTCCCGGTCAGCGATCCCCCTCTCCCAGATGCCTGCACACACCGGGGCCGGGTGGCTCGGTGGTTTCCGGGCCGCCGCCGCCCCCCGGACCTCCAGCTCTGGCTGTCCCCAGGCCTGGGGCTCTGTGCAGTCACGGGAAGCTCGGAGACAACCTCACCACGGCCATAGCCGTGACCTCCACTGGCAGCATTTCCAACACAGGACGGTCCACCCCGGCGGTGGGAGGAGCGGGGGTGGGGGTGGGGGAGCGAGGGCGGCCACCGAGCCTGCTGACGTCAGCATGGCGCGAGTCAGGCCCACACGCAGGCCGTCGGGGTCTGATCCCAGCTCCAGAACTTTCTCTGCCCCATTTTCACGTTTAGATTTAACATTTTTCCTGGTAATGACTACGCAGCAGGCACGTGTCCCTGCATTATGGTGGGTTAGACTTCTATCAGACCGTTATTGATGTTTGGTCATCTCACACCCTGAGTGGACTGCTCTGGTGACCCTCTTCGGATGTTCCTCTGAGAATCACCTCTTCTTCAGTCACAGCCCATGAGCAGGACGGAGTTGAGCCCTTTCAGTTCCGGGGGTGAAGTATGCAAACTCAGCATGGCCCTGCAGCACCGTGTGTCCCCGGTTCTGGATGACTCAGGGCTGGGCAGCCAATCAGTGTGAATCTCAGAACTTGCCAGAAGCTACCGGAAGAGACTTGCTCTACCTCTGTGGATCTGAGTATCCGGGTTGTCATGCTGGGAGCCGCAAGCCACTGAACCACACCACCTAGAGACTAAGAATGAGCCAGCCCGGAGGAAGCAATGAGACAGCGCCAGGACATGGATGCTGGCAGCCTTGCTGAGGACTGAATCACACTATTCCTACACTTTTAGTAATAAAATCCATTTATAGCTTCAACCAGTTTGAGTTGGGTCCTCTGTCACAATTTCGATTAAAAAAATCCACCAACTGGTCACTATCTCATTTTTTTCCTCACTGCTTAAATTTACATAAAAACGGGCTGAGTTAATACACTATTGTTGTGAAGATAAGGGACATTTCAAGAGTCTATACAGAAGAAAGATTATTGTTTCACCTTAAAGGCAACCTCCTCTTGGCTATTTTCTCTCTGCAATCAGGATATTTAAAACCTGTGAAGAAATTGTTCAAACCATGATTTATGAAAGACCTAGACCATTAACGTTTACTTGGCTGTATTTTTCTTTCATTCCTTTTGGAATTGAGCTAAATAAAACATAACACCAAGTGAACAAGCCTCTCACCTTGAACTGCTTAAACTGCCATTCTCTAACCCCGCACCTTCTGTCACTAAATTCTGTCAAATACTTCCTTAATGTCTACTTAGTCCATCCATTTCTTGACACGTCTATTGACACAATCTTACACAAGCTTCTCATTATTTCTTGTGCAAGTTGCTAAAATTACATTGTGGTGTACATGTCTGACGAAGAAAACACAGGAGGGGTTTTAGATGTTGTTGGAGTATTGGTTATATATTTGCTATATGACCCCCAAACTTAGTGGCCCAATACAACTATAAACATTTATGTCACACAGTTTCTGTGGCTCAGGTTTTAAGAGTGGCTCAGCTAGCTGATTCTGAGTCAGGATCTCATAAGGTTACAGTGAAGATATTGCTGGGGGCTGCACTCAGATGAAGGCTTGAGTGGACCTGGAGATCTGCTTCCTGTCTGGCTTACTCACAGACCTGGCACGTTGGTGCTGGTTGTTGGTAGGCGGTGTCTTCCATGCTACACAGTCCTCGCCGTAGGGCTGGTGAGTGTCCTCGTGACGAGTAGCAGGCTTCTCCTAGGGCAAATGATCCAAGACAGAGCATGAAAGAAGGCTTATAACTAAGCCTTGGAAAGCATGCCTGATCACTTCTACAGTGTTCTTTTGGTCACACAGGTCAGCCCTAATGTGGGAAGGGCGTAAAAACCAAGAGGCAGCGTCATGGTGCGTCACCTTGGGGGCTGGCTCCCCCTCTTAGGGACAAGGAAAACTTCAGTTTGGGATGTTCAGTTTCGAACATAAAGTACTCATGGCAGGATGGACAGCAGAGAGCCAGATTTATGGTTGTTTCAGGACAGACTTGTGTGCTGACAGTCATCAGCACAAAGAAGGCAGCGGAAGACCTGACAGTGAATGAGACCACCTGAAAGAGTGAGAATATGAAGGACCGAACCCCCAGTATCTGAGGATGGATTGAGAAAGAAGGGGCGGCAAAGAGACTGAGAAAAATCAACTAGAGAGGTGGACGGAAAGCCAAGATGGAGCGACGTTATCAAAACAAGGGCGTTTCAAGGAAGAGAAATCTCTAACTTCCCTTTGCACACTGCCATTCTATGATCCCAGCTGCAGTTGTCATGATACTGGGTTCTGCTAAGAAACTGATATAATTGAAATAGAACAGGAAAAGTCCAAAGATCTTTGGCAATCAGTGCCTCACAGATTAGTGAAATTCCTCATTGTCTTTGTAAATACAAAACGAAGAATAATTTCGTTTCACTTTTAGTGGAGGTGATGGGATTTGTTGGTTTTGCTTTAAAAGTTGAATATTTTCTTTCGCTACACATTCCATCCATAGATTTCCTCAAATTACTTCCTGCATGAAAAGAACACTCATTATTATCTGAAATATCAAACTTGGTTATCAACCTCTTATAGTCTCCTCTTCTCTCTGGAGGCAGCAATCATTACATTATGTTTTCCATGATTTTGAGGGTTCCCGAATCTCTAGACTACTTCTGAAGTCTATGACATCATGCGGTATCAGTTTGTAAAACTTCTGTCAGGCTCACGGCTTTTGGTCAGTCGGTCGGTTCTTTGGTCATCTACGGTCCTGAGAATAAAGCTCAGGAAACGTACCTTTAATAGAAATATGAATACATTATTTTGTTCTGTTTGTTTTAACTTTGAAAGCCTTCAGGTGGGATCTACATGGCTTAAAGGTTTGCTTTGTTTTATTTAGGTCTCTTTTAACAATCTATGATCTATCCAGCATGTGACCAAATATATTTGCTGTGACCCATTTCATAGATAGCTGTTTGCCGTTTACTTTGCAGGGAGAAGAGTGCTTGGGCAGCCAAGGAAAATGCTGCAAATGTTAGCAAGAGAAGCTTATGTGGCAGCTTAGGGAATGAATTATTATACATTTTGACCCTCTTCTCTATATTCCGAAGAGTTCAAGACCCTTCAAGTGGAATTGAATCAGGAGGGAAATATACAAAATTTATGTTACTGTATAAATTGAATTCTTTCCATGAAAATGAAACCCACAAATCAGATTAAAACTTGCACTCCTAAATACCTTACAGTAGTAATTGACAGTACTGATGTCCCCAGTTTTCTTTCCTCTCCTCCTGTCATGACAGAAAAGGCACAGGAAACATTTCATTCATTTCTGGACTATAGCCACCTCTGGCACGGAAAGCAACAAACTTTATTTAACAGCTACACAATAAAGCATTTCACAATAGTGTATAAAGATAGTCCTGGCCAAAGAAAGCTACTGTCCAGTGTGAATTTAGCTGTAGCTTAGCTGGAATGCTGTTGGGATGACTATGAAGCCATCACCTTGGGGAATGCTACAATTTATAGGTCAGATCGTGTCCCCCCAAAATTCATATGTTGAAGTCTTAACTCCTAGTATCTCAGAAAGACTGTATTTGAAGATACAGTCTTTAAAGAGGTAAATGAAGTTACTCGAGTGGACTCTAATCCCATAGGACTGGTCTGTCCTTATACATGTCTTATAATGTCTTTATAATAAGAGGAGATCAGGACACAGGAACACACAGACTGAAGACTACGTGAAGACACAGGGAGAAGGTGACCATGTACAAGCCAAGGAGAGAGGTCTTAGAAGAAAGCAGCCCTACTGATGTATTGATCTCAGACATCCAGCCTGAGCAAACTAACACAGCATAGTGTCAGGCATAACTAGCTCTGCAGCCTAGATTTATTAGGTGATTGCACCTCTGAATCCCAGAAATGCAAGATACATTAGGCAATGTGGTTCTCTCCATTTTTGTCCCTGTTAGCCAATCAGCCCTCTTCTGAGTCTCACCTTAATTCACTCTTGAATTTAGATGGTTTTTAATCACCTATAACACATTACAATCTAACTTAGCCCCAACAGAAAGTAGGTAGAGAGCTAGATTTCTTTCTGCACATGCACACACACATGCAAACACACTCTCTGTGTTAATCACTAATAAATATTCTAGTAAGTGTTCTAACGGCCGACAAGAGACACATTCTTAGCGAGCTGAGGCTCTCGTAAGCGAGCCGCCTGCACGGGAGGACTTCGCAGCCCCTTATGTGCTTGCTTCCCTTTCAGTCACATATTAAGACACAAGGATTTCATATGAACCTGTCAGGTATAGTGAAAAGCTGCTCCTAGACTTGCTTTTTTTTTTTTTTTTTTTTTTTTTTTTTTTTTTTTTTTTTTTTTTTTTTTTTTTTTTTTGGGCTTCTTAATTTAATTCAGACATATATTTGGGAGAATGCCCACAAATATGAATTAAACATAGAAAATAGAGACCATTAACATACAAATAAGGGCAGTAAAACAATTTTCTAATCTGAATTAAATTACCCCCCCCCCATTAATACAAAATGTTTATGAAATTTTTGCTCTTTAGGACCACAGTGTTCTCTCTGGACCTCAAACTTCTCTGGAAGGAAGAGGGCAGGAAAAGAGGAGGGAACACTTGGGTTCACAAATGGGGAGACAGAGGCTCAAAGAAAAACTGGCCGTGCCTCCACCATTCCATGCTGGACCCTCAAAGTCCCCACTGGGCACTCCTACCTCCAAGAAAGGTTTAAGTATGCATTCTGAAAAAATATCTTTGTGTTAATTTCTTTGTAAACGATGTACCTGTACGACTACAGTAATGTACGAGGGCTGTCGGAAAGTACCCAGCCGTGGGACTGTTCTCGTTATGTTGACAGGGGCAGGAGTTTCGGTTTTTTCGAACAGCCCTCATATACATTATAAAGCCTACGCCAAAACAGAGATTGTTAGGATGAATTAAAATATTTTTCTTCTCATGGATTATCCTGTGTTCTCTCTGCTTTGGAAACCCCCGAGTTAGTGACTGGGGCGTGGGAGTGGGGGCCAGCTCCTTGGGCTCCTTCAACATACACATTTGATCATCCTGCTTCTCTCTAGTTCTAAAACGTAAGTAATTTTCTGTGTGCAAAGCAGCCCACGCCGAGCACTGCTTACACGCAGGGCCACGATGTCATCTCTCCAGGCTCCCTGAGGACCACACATTGAACACAAACATATGAACTTTTTTTTCCTTTTCTTTTGGCTAGGTGGTACCTATCCCCCACGGTACCATTGGTCCAAATATTCAATTCTAACTGGAATTACACTCTTAGGTACGGGCACGTGTTGCACTTAAACTCAAGAGTAGAAGAAAATAACAAAACGATGAGAATGAGTTTGGCATTCAACTTTTTGGTCTCTGTACCTTCTTGACAGTGAACATAAATGGGTGGGATAAAAGAAGACAAAAGTTTTCTCCCATAACCAATATTTGGGAGCGAGCATTTGTTATAAGCTCAGTAACTCCTTTTATTTCACTTGTTTGTTTTTTATTTGTATTAAATTTGAGTTAAGTTAAAATCAATTTTTACATTTAAAGTAGTTAAGTATAACATGGCCCAGCATTGTAAAAACATTTCCATCTACCTATTCCCTCTTAAAGTAGCTTTACCTGAACAAATCAATGATTGTGATTTCTGGGTTGTGGGATTTAGTGTGGTTTTTCTCTGCTTGTTGGCTGTGTTTTTACTTTCTATCTTCTGTATTACCTAAAATACCTTTTAATAAAAAAAAAACCATATAAAAATAGTAATGTTTCTGTAAAGAAGTCAGATATTCACATTTAAGTGAATGAACCAATAACTCTGAAAAACTGGTTGTGTCCAAAGTTGACAGGAGACTTTGCAGATCGGAGCAAAGCAGAAGATACTGTTGTCGGGTGAAGTGCACAGGCTGTCCCTGTGGAAATGAAAGCATGGTCAGCTTGAGGCCCTCCCCCACCCGCACTGGAGATATATCTGCATTCTCTTGCGTGGTCTGCCCCTGATCAATAATACCCCCATCTGTAAGATAACTTGCTAGACTGCAAGATACTCCCTCAGCCCTAAAAGCAATTTTTTTCCTTATGTTCAGCTGAATGATGAAAGCCCCCATTCCTGGAAACCTGGAACTATAAAGCAATATAGAAACAAAGAAACAATATAATCATGCAATCCCTGTATTTTTCTAGCTGAGGAAGTCACAGCCCAGAGAGATGCACCACCTTGCTCAAGGTGACCAGTATGTTAGGGACAGAGCCTGGGCTATAACCCTGTCCTTCTACCTTCAAGCTCAATAGTAGCAACTGTGTTGACTCTAGGCTTAGCACATTTCAGGTGCTCATTGCCTTTGTCCTGGCTTATTAGTTCCATTCATGGTTTTATTATTGTTGGAATATTGTTGTAAGGAGTCTCAAACCATTTCAGGCAAAAGGTGGGGGATCTAGATATGTATATTGTAAAGTTCAGGACAGTTCTCCTAAGCCCCAGTCCAGTGCCTTTTCCAAAGAGGACAGCCTGTTAGAAGGCTGGGGCTCACTATTGCTTCATAGTCACTGACAATATCTGTTGTGTCCCCAGGGCCATGAGAACTTGCAGTAGTGAGCAGACCACTGTCCCCACTTACAAGCTCCCTTCCTAACTGGAAATTCCTTGCTAATTATTTTTCCAAATGTTTTTGCAGGTAACAATAGAGGCTATTCAAGTGTCTATTCAACAACTTATTTCATAATCAAGAATAAAATTACCAAAGTTGAGAGCATAAATCCTTGTTAGAACCATGACAATTTGGAGCTTTGAAAAATATAAAATAAGCTCTATTTGGGGGAAGGGAAATTTGTGTAAAGTAGTTTTGTACTGACTTCAGAACTCAGAGATAAAAGCTAAAAAAGAAACATTTGCAAAGATGGTCTGAGACACCACCAGTCGGTGTAGTCGTAGATGATGCTTAGAAGGTGAGAGGTACTCTTTTCTGGGAAATACACTTGATCTCTTTCTGACACCGCTTTCCTTTCCATGGAAATCTACTGTGATATCAGAAAGATGGGGAGGTGGAAAATCACAAGGTCTCTCACTGACAAGAGAATCAACAACTAAAATTTATAAAAATATTTATCTATATAATACTTGAGAAGGAGAAAGACAGGGACAAAAAAAACATACACTGACTATTTCTGACTCTGAAAACACAACTAATTAGCAATAACACCAAAAGGAATGGTACATTGAGCTTCTAGGTCTACTAGGATGTTAAATTAACAACGCTTTGTAAAAATTCATTTGAAACTCATCTCATGCTTGATGACTGCTCACAATTGGTGCTGATAACCTTTTAACCAAGTAAATCATATGAGAAAAAAGCCTCTTACATTAATATTTTATATATTTGTATTTTTATGATCTCTTTCCACTCTTTGTTTGAAATACTATAACTAAGGTTGTGAATTGTATAAATTTTATAGGCCATTTACATCCTGGTAGGGAACAATCTGCCTTTAACTTACTTGTCTTATATTGACTGTCCATCATTGTTGGAATAAGACAAGGTGAATCTGAGGCAGTGAACAGACATCCATCAAATGCAAGTCAAGGAATATGAACTCTCTGTGTTAGGTGAGACTTAGAGATGATGCAGACCCTTCAATGGCCAAACACAGAAGCAGAATTCTTAATTACTCGTTCTATTGAGGGTTGGTGGGTGGTGGTTACATACCATGGGAATCAGATATAAAGAAATGCCAAATTCAAAAACGAAACCTTTTAGACATAAAAATTATATTAAGAAATAGCCTATTACCCATTTTATTTTCTAGGTTAATATAGAGAAATGTTCCTCATCTTGTTTGAAAAATAAAACCCTAACATGTCAAAGTGTATTGATTTCATCTTAATAACAAGATCAACAGTAAAACTAATAAGGAAATAGTTGTCACACAATAATTAAAGGTTTTATATTGTTTATGTTTATAATCATAATGATAGAACCTCAAGGTGTAGCAATGAAGAATTAGCTTACTTTAAAGCAATTACGTGGGAGGCAGCTAATAAAATTACATTGGCATTACATATACTTGTCTTTCCACAAGAACCATAGCAATGAAATCAAATTAAATTTAAAAGAATGCACTAAAATACCCACTACTGAAAGGTGATCAACAGATCTTCCTTAAGCATCTGTGATAATTAGGACGGTAATGTTTGATTTGCCCATAAAACTCATTATTTCTTTTTCTATTTCTGGGATTCATTTATTTCACTTACCTGTGACCCGTTTAGTATGGATCTGGGTCACTTTTAAATTTTGAAAAAAAAAGTATGCATTTTGCGGTAATGAGAAGTCCGCAAAAGGACAATGGATATAAATAAAATGCAGGCATTTCCTGAGTTACAAATATCCAACTTATGAATATATACACACATAAGCAGAGCCCTGGAGAATAGAAGGTGTGATCGATCTCGCCAACCCCGATGCCTGCAGGATCATGTAGGTAACAGAAATGAAAAGAGCCACGCTCTAAATGGAGGAAGCCAGTCTCCACACCCCTGAATTATTACCATATGGGAATAAGCAGCAGCAAATCCACGTTTTTATATAAAATCTCTGAATGTTTAAATGTTAAACACATCAATTCAAAACTTTAAAAAATATTGCATACGTCTTGCAAAAGATTTTTATGAGCCATCATGAACTTTCTTTAACATGAAAGTCATGATATTTTAAGAGGAATAATTCTCTGCACTATCTTTATTTAAAATGTGTAAATCTAGTCTGTTCTAAACATATTACTAGAATGTAAAAGCTAATCTATGATTGGTTAATAAGAGAATTATGTTAGTAGAACACAAATGACACCCTGATTCACACAGACTTTTCTACCAGCACATTAATGTTCTATGTCATATCGTAATGGCAGCTGGATACAAAGTCCATTAGCCTGGCTCAATGAAGCAAATCACAGAGGAATATAGTATTGTTTTGTTCACCCCGTTCTTAGATGTGATTATTTTCTCCAATCTTTTGTATTTTCATCTTGTCTCTATCATCTGCAAACCCAATACTTCCGTTAACATCCTTTTTATTAAGCTACCCTCATTTTTAAAAGTCTTACATGTATTACAGTATACAAAGAATTAGCATGACTTTGATTTATAAAATACTAGACTTTAATGGAAATTGCTGTTTTATTGGTACTCTGTTTACAATGTTGCTTTAGTGTTAATTGGTCTGCCTCAATCTTATTTTTCCCAAAAGTGCTGCTATTTTTGGTATGGGCTTTTGCAGAACACATTGGTTTTTTTCCAGGAATATATTTATCCACCCCTCACTAAAATATGAATGTAGGAATTCAAATTAGGTTTGTTCACTAATTAATTATGAAGGTGGGCTGACAAAGTTTGCCTCTATTAGAATATTTTTTGTTCCATTAGACAGATCTGGATACAACCAGTTCCGTGTAGTCACATGGCAGCCGCCTCCATCACCCTTGACCTTGCACACACAGATGCTTACATTTCTCACCCAGTGCACATGGAAATGGAAGAGAGTTCAGACCAAAAAACAGTCAACGTGACCTTCCTAGCTGAGGCCTGACTTTTTACGTGTTTTTGGTGAGGCGATCCCTCATGGCAGTGATCCACGGACGGCCTTTTGTTCTCTGGGTCATCACGATGGACCCAAGTTTCATCACCTGTAATGATCTTCTTTAAGAAGTCCTCACCTTCTTTTACAAAATGTTCCAGGGGTTCCTGAGAAATGCAGACTCCCAGCTTTCCTTGCATCAGACAGCACGCGCGGTGCCCACCTGGCACAAACCCGGTGGAACCCACACTAAAAACGTGTCCCCCTCTCCTTAGAGATGCCTAATTGACCAGCAGTTGGTGCTCGTTGATGCAGTGATGGCCGTGCAGCGGACCGGTCCTTCAGTGCGGTCTTGAAGCCCATCACTCGCAGTCACAGGCCTCCCACTTCGTGGTGTGTCACTCAGATCTGCGTGTCCCACGTCTCCGTCTGTGACCCCCTCACCCAGCGTCTTACCGCGCTCACGTCAGCACGCTGATCACCACCACGGCTGGCGTCTGTCTGTGGGCTTCGATCGCAGGAACGTTTTCCGCTGTTAAGAATTCACCAACAGCACTTTGAACTTGGAACCCTCTTCCATGTCCACGTGCAGGGGGAGAAACATGTCAGCTTCTGTGTGTGCAAGGTCAGGGCGGATGCAGGGGACAGACCATGTGATGACAGAGGACCGGTATATGCAAATAGGTCTAACGTAAAAAACCACTATTACAGGAGGCTAAATTTATCAGCCAACTCTTGTGGTGCCCATGAACCAGGCTTTCAACACATGGGACTACCCCTTCTCCACGTTTTCACTTTCTAGTTTCAGTTACCCAGGGTCCACTGGGGTCTGAAAATATTCAATGGAAAATTCCAGAAACAAACAATTGGTAAGTTTTAAACTGTGTGACATTGTGAGTGGTGTGATCTTGGGCAGTGCCACGCCATCCCACCTGGGCCACGAATCGTCCCCCGTCTGGCGGAGCCACACGGTACATGCTCCCTGCCCCCCTTATCAGATCCGCCACCACAGTATCACGGGGTTCCTGGGAAGCCTTCTTTTACTTAACAGCGGCCCCCAAAAGCAGGACTAGTGATGCTGGCCGTTCGGATATGCCAAAGAGAAGCCATAGAGTGCCTCCTTTATGTGAAAAGGTGAAAAGGTCTCGACATTGTGTCACCGGATTATCACGAGAAGAAGGGTGCGGATAGTATGATACTTAGAGAGCGGGAGAGGCCACTTCCTACAACTTTTATTATAGTATATTGTTATAATTGTCCTATTTTATTAGTGGTATGTGTTAATCTCTCACTGTGCTCTATTTATAAATTAGACATTATCATATGTGTGTGCACATAGGGAACATAGTAATCCATAGGGTTCGGCGTTTGTCACGGATTCGAGCATCCACTGGGGGTCTTGGAACACACTGCCCATGGATAAGGGGGGACGACTGCGTGTGATTCACTTCTGGCTACGCCTTTTGGTCTTAGACTAGTCATGGGGCTATGACAAAAATATCATAGGCTATGTGGCTTACACCACAAACATTTATTTCTCATAGTTCTGGAAGCTGGGAAATCCAAGATCAAGGCATTGGTACATCTGGTGTCTGCTTCCTGGTGTGTTACTGTATCCTCACATGGAAGAGCACTGGATAGAGACAGACAGAGAGACAGACAGAAGACGACAGACAGACAGGTGTCATCTGGTTTCTTCTTCACTTTCTTAGGCACCAGTCCCATCATGGGAGCTCCACCCCCACGACCGTGTCCAAACCTGATTACCTCCCAAAGGCCCCATCTCCAAATAGCATCACATTGGGAATTCGGGCTTCAAATGTGAATTTGAGGGGACACAAACGTTCAGCTCATAGTGCCTTTCCATGTATTATTTAATTTTCTCAAGAACCTTATCCACTCCACAGCTATATACCTTGGAAGTCATAGCAGGCAGCCTGCTGGCTCTGGGGACACAGTGGTAAACAAGACAAATCTGGCCCTTACTGTCAGCGAGCTAAGCTGCCTTATTGGGTAAGTGTAATGAGGACATTATAAACACGTACCCGCCCTGGACTAAAGGGTTGTCAAGTTAAAGGTGCCCTCCAATCCCCAGAGGGTAAGAGACTGACAAGGAGCCTTTAGTCACTGCATTCCCTGCCACTGCTCCTGGTGGGGGTGGGGGGCTCCCACGCCACACACCTGCCGCCCAGCCCCCTCTCCACAACTACAAGCTGTAAGCCCCCAGGGGCTCTTTGTTGCAGACTTACTCTTGCCTCACTCTGAACTCTCAGCTGTGTGATCCTTGCCCTCTGGTCTTAGGGCTGCTTGTTGGGGGCTGGTCTTTCTGGGGTTTGAACCTCAGCCTTCCCTGTTATTTTCTACCTTAAATTGCTCCCATGCTCATGGTTCTCGGCTTTCGGTCTCGCCCCACAGGCCTAATGTCTGCGTTTGGCCAAGGCTGGCTCCCTCCCTGCAAAAGGGGTGTTTGGATCTTGCACTCCATGCTTGCCAAGTCTGGGACCTCTGCCCAAGCATTCCTCTGTCCTCCACAGCCCCTTTTGCCACGCTGTGGAACCAGTGTCCCCTGGAAACAAGGTGCCTACGTGCCTAACGTGTACTTTAAACCACGTTTAATTTACAATCCCCAAAAAACCTATGCTTTGAAGGGTGTGACTTGGAATAGAGACGTGATTGGGGCTTTTGGGCAGTGGGACAGCCCACAGAAGGGGAAGGAACAGACTTCACTTAGGAGACAGCAGAGAGTACAAGGAAGGAGAGTACAAGGTGGTTAAAGAGAGGGCTTGATAGAAGGGTTTAGTTGCAGTGAGAGGGAATTTATGAGGGGATCTTGAGGTTAGAGTGAAAAATTTGGGCCTGTAAATGTAAGTCGCAGGGAATTCTCAATCACAGGAGTAACATGATGGTCTCTGTACTTGAGGGTAGGTGTTTTAGCAAGGCTAGATCAAAGAGAGATGAAACAGAATAAACATCCGAGGGGCTCTATCTATCTGGTCATCTATCTACCTATCTACCTATCACCTATAGTATATTTATCCATCTATCATTTCTATCTATCTATTATGAGAACGTAAACAACCCGAGGAGTTGGAAAATTAAAGGAAGGTACAAACTCCAGACACACTGCATGTGTTTTTAGGAAGAAATTAGGAAGAATTTTGTCCATCCAGATTATCATGCCATGTTCAGGATGGAGACCCCTGGGCCCTGGCAGTCAGTGTGCCACAGAGCACAGTAACCGGGATGCCCTGAGCACACCTGCTTCTCCTCCGGGGTCCAGACGCGGGGTCGGGGGGCCATGCGGTGTCTCTGCGTACAGTCTCAGGCTGTCGAGGGGCTGAACGCAGACTATGTTGGAATGCAGTTCAGGGAGGCATGTTAAAGGAAGGACTCACACACCGGTGACAAAGCGCCACTGCAGACAACACGGCTGTCCTAGCACTAGCTCTCCCGGGGTCGAGCGCCATCCACTCGGGAAGAAACTGGAGGCCCTAATGCTGCTTTTTTCTGCTTTGAGCATGTGCAATGGTCGGTCCTCACAAACATCACTACCATTCATGTCCTTCACTTTCAGTATCTAATCCAAAATTCAATTCGTCTGGGAAAATTGCTAAGGTTACTCCTAAACTTGGTGTTTTTCCCAGCCCACGGGCCCAAAATACATAACCTATTTCAAGGAACAGAAAGATTCACAAACTTTAGAAATTTTAATATCAATAAATTTGACAATAAAAGGCTATTAGACTATAAAATTAGATTACAGACACTATTTACTCTACAGGACCCCTATAAATAGCTATTTATTTGAATGCTTTATAAGAGTCAATAGCCATTTGTCATTTCAAGAATATTGCTAATGCACGATGTAATGTGACACAACTGGGCACTTTCTGTTATTTGTTTTGTAATTATATTCTTTAATCATTTTATGAGGGCTTCTAACTATATTGTACATTCCCTGTGGGCACCAACCTAGTGTATTAACTTTTTGGTATCATCCTGCAGTGCCCACTGCGATTGCTTGGTACACAGTGGGCATTCAATAAGCGCCCTTCGCATAACACCAAGCTGTTAAGCCAGAAGAGAAGCCGATGGGTTAGAGTTAGGGCCGAATCTTTTGTGACGGGAGAAGAAAAGAAGTGGGAGGTATTCCAGCTCTAAGATGGCATGGGAAGTCTTTTCCTCTGTAGCAATTCCAGTAGGTGCTATTGGATTTACCACGTAGCAGGGACCATGGACGTGCAAATACAAAGCTCAGGTGACAGCATGAAATGTACTTTGTGTGTGTTCACAAAATTCCACAGAATCAATCACCGTCCCTTTGACCGAGTTCACATCAACTCCAGAGGCAGTAACCCTCGTACCTCGGATGGAATTCACCGACGGGAATGGTAACAGTGCCCATGGAGGCACTATCCCCACTGCCGACTGTGATCTGTGTGTGGATGACAGCCTCCCAGCAAACACAGTGACACAATAGGCTGTAATGGCTCAGATGGGGCCTTTATGGGAAACCAGGCCAGTGATCTGTAGACAGTGTCTCGCAGGGAGGTTTCTCAATTGCCTTCTCCAAAGCTTTCCCTCCTGCTTTCAGGGCCAGTCCAGGGAGCCCAGGGACCGCTGCCTGTGCTCTAGGGCTGTCGGAGCTTGCCTCGAGGCGTGTCCATGACGCTAATGAGCCGTTGCAAAGCCAATGACAAAATGAAGTATAGCTACAGAGGGAAGATTTTCTCCAATTTGCAATGACGTAGGCGTAGATGTGTTTGCTTATAAAGTGTAATTAAGCTCCAACAGTTAAATTTGGGCCTTATTTCTTATCAAGCCCTGTTAACCAGGGGGAAAGCTGCTTTGTCCACACCTAAAGAGGCAGGCTCTGTCACCTCTGGGGCGACATCGGTCTGTGAACGAGTATTTGGTAAATGTACTCATAACTGTGCAAGGTGTTACTGTACATGTAGAATTGTTGGCTTCTGCCCTCAAGTTGCTTTTTATAGAGTCAGAAGAGATGACACTGACCCGTGTGAACCCATGTGTCATTATGGCTAAATTGCTAGGTAGATATATTCTGCACTCTGGACTGTTTGATGATTATGCATTCAAAGCTGCCCAATAAACACCTGTACTCCACTCATCATTGCTTTAATACAGTGACACCATGGGCATCTGACCTGGCACTGAGCAATAACTCAGCTAGGTAGCACATGGCAGGGGAAAGAGTGGAGTCACCAACAGATGCTGAAAAGACCTACCCTTACATTGTTAGAGCAAATCAAGGGCTCGTGGGAAGGAGGACTGGGCGAAGGGAAGAGATCGGGAATTACTAACATTTAGAAATACCAACTGTAGCCCAGACACTTCACATGTTGTCTCCCTGTCCCTTAACACAGGCCCTGTGAGGTAGAGTTTAACATGATCAGTTTATACATAAAGAAATTGCAGCTCAGAGAGACTACCTGTGTTGGCCCAGGTCACACACCCAGGAAACGATCCAGCCAAAACTCAAGCCCCAGTCTGTCTGCTCCCAAGCCCACACTCTTTCCCCTCCACCACTGTTCTCTGTCACACCTTCTATCATCTTGACCAAAGAATGGGAATAACCACTGTCTCCTCTGTGCGAACATTCTTCCTCTAAATGGCCCCAATTCCGGGCTGGGTGGGGAAAGGGAGAGATGAAGCCCAAGAAGACGAGCGTGAAGAACAGACGCAGGAGACTGCCTTCCGCCCGCCTGCAAAGCTAAGGCCAGGGCTGGTGTTCTGCCGGGAGGCCCCAGGCGGGAAACCCAGCCGGCATCCATGATATCCTTGCGGTGTCTCTGAAATTTGAGAATACTTGTTGGTTTTTGAGAGGAAAAATGTCAAATTTGAATGCAGCTCTGAAGTTCAAAGGAGGCAATATGGATGACACTCATTGCTGAGAGAAAATTAATACTGAGGGAAAAAATCAATTCTTTCAGTCAAACTATATATATGTGTGTACACACACACACACACACACACACACAATCTTAAGATTATTAGAAACAAACACAAGGGTATATATAAAATTTTAAATACATACATATTATAATTGGCTTGTGATTTGGTCTAAACATATGACATGGAAGACTTAGATTTTTATTCTTGAATAGATACCTAAAACATGTAATAACTATTCTTCTAGCTACCCCAATCCTCCAATATCTAACTCCTCAGAGATAATCACCTTTAACAATTTAGTGTGTATCTAGATTTTTTCCTATCCATAGAGAAATATAAAATATATTTGAAATATGTGTTTGTTTTACAAAAATTTAGTCATATGTACTATTCTGCAGCTTGTCTTTTGTACATAATATACCAAGGATATCTGTCTTTGTCACTACATAGAGATCAGGTTGTTCTTTTCCATAAATGCATGGTATTCTGGCCGTAGATGTATTATAACTTCAAGCCTTACTGACATATACTTAGAGTATTCTCAATGTTTTTGATACCTTAAACAGTGCTACCAAAAATGTCCTTGTACATTTTTTGCACACTTACCTGAATATTTTGATAAGAAAAATGTACCCTTTAAAATAACTTGGTTTCCTTTTAACAAATTAATGTCAGGTATTCATCGGTTCCTACTTTATAGAAATTCATGCATATATGAGGGCTTCCCAGAAAAAAAATCCAGCCATAACTGCCTCTATTGTTCATATTACATGGCTGGCTACTTTCCAAACAGCCATGGTATTTACTATTAATATCACTCTGTATAATTTACTCACATATTATTATACCACTCTGATCAACTGGTATTAGAATAATGTATTTGGTGCAGTTCTTGATCAGATACAACCCATAAGACTACATTTATGCTTTTATAGTCACAGCTGATGGGCAACCATTGCAGTGAAGATCAGGCACTGTCCTAACATGTTTCAAAAACACGGAGAGTTCGGAGCAGTAACTCAGTGAGTAATGGAATCATCAGAGAAGGCTTCTTGGAAGAGTTAGAACTTCAGCTGTGTCTTGAAACATAAGGAGGATTTGGATAGCCTCAAAGAGAGGGAAGCCAAGTATGTGAACCTGAGAAGTCCAAACCACATAGCAGAAATGGGCCAACGAAAAAGAGTACTTTGAGAGGAATCGTGAGAGAAGGGGAGGAGAGGCAAAGTAAGGCTTTGGAACACAGATCAAAAGGACTAGATTTGGTCTAGAGATGGGAAATCGGGATCAATGGACAATTTGGGAGAGCACTTGAGAAAACTAGCAATTACGTGAAGAAGGGCTTGAAGAGGAAAGAGAGAGGTATCAGAGCAGTAATAGGTCCAGGGCTTACACTAGCATAGTGACCCCACAAATAAAACAGAATAGTTAAGTAAGACACTCCATGGAAAGAACCAACTTGATTCAAAATGAGGACTATTGCTCACTGAGAACCTACCTGTGCCTGGCGCTGTGCTGCACCCTCTTATTTAATCCTCCTCACGATCTCCCTTTGGGTCTGTAGGACTAACCTCGTGTATGAGATATGCTGAGGCTCAGAGAGGTTAACTGACTTGTTCAAGGTCACAGAGATTAGAGATGACAGGATAGGGATCCCGACACATGTCCAAATCCAAAGCCAGGAACCAGACCTGAAATGCAGGTTTACATCACAAGATTTAGGAAGATTCCATTTCGTATTAGCTCATAGCTTCCAAAAGGAGATGGTCCTGCTTGTTCCACGGTTTCCCTCCTTCCATAGAAAACTATGAAAAGGTAGTTTCCTTTAAAAAAAAATGACTGAGTTCAAATAACCCCTGGGATAGTTCCACCCAAGCCTATGAAGTCCTTAACAAGTAAAATAACCTAAAATCTAATACCAGTTCTGTCAGCTCAGTGAGTTATCTCACACAACGTCACCCTGGAATCTCGCTTTTCCCCTTGGCAGTGAGGTATGGACGGGGGCTCCTAGCTCCTACACACCGTGCTGCTCTGATTTTTTGTATTTTTGTTGCCAAATGATGCTGATGACAGGACTGAGCTAACAAAATCTAAATCCTACCTGGCTCCCATGACTAGCTATAATCTCTTATAATTCCATTATGCAGGCATTAATTTAATCATTTTTATAGAAGAAATATTTCTGGAGTTCCTACTGTGTGTCAGACACGTATTTAAAAGCTGTGCCTATAGCAAGGAACAACACACTGATCTTACCTTTTAGTAGAATAATGACACCAAACTTTTACAGTGTGTCCTTTGTTCTCATGGGTGATATGAACATTAACTGATTTTAATCTTTACGGCAACCCTCTGAGGTACTTCTTCATAAGAACGGGGCACACTGAGAGGGAAGCAACTTGTCGGGAGCAGGTCTTTCTCAGGCATTTTGCACGGCTGCCCTTGGCTTCTCGGAACCACCTTGGCTACCGGCCTGACCGAAATGTTAAAGCAGCTGCACCCTAAGTCAGCTGCCGCTGCTGGCCCGTACTGGACAAGACTCACCGACTCCACGAAGCAATGCCGACCGGGACCTGCTTACAAAATGCCCTTCACCGCGGAGACCCGCCACGTGGACAGGCATGTTTTAGCAAGAAGCGAGGTGGCTTGCCTTCCAGCTTGCTCTTGCATCTCATAACCGAAGGAGCAGAGCAGCATCGTTTATTCTTTTGTTGTTGTTTTTATTGGCCCATAAGCTTTCAGTTATGTGACTGTGGCACAAAATGACAGCTGTTAACACAGCAGGCCA
Organism: Lyroderma lyra; assembly: GCA_004026885.1. Taxonomy (NCBI): domain Eukaryota; kingdom Metazoa; phylum Chordata; class Mammalia; order Chiroptera; family Megadermatidae; genus Lyroderma; species Lyroderma lyra. Next base: position 127,974 of record PVJL010001571.1, on the reverse strand, counting down.
CCTCTTGGCATTCCAGTGATGGCTATATTAGTGCCACCACAGGCCTAGCTCTGTCATTGCCTTTCGTGAATCAAAGTGTCACTAATTTTCCCCTCAGAAAGACCACAAGATGGTACCCAGGCTGTGCCTTTCCATTTACAGTGTTCTGCCCTACAGCAGCGAGGTCATGAATTTTAAATGCCTACTGTGATTTGGTCCTAGAGCTGCACTGGGGGCCCAATGCCACTACTGAGAGAGTGGTGCACAGTAAGTATAACGGTATTTTTACAGTGAAATCTACTTACAGTGAATCCTGAGGACTGAGGATGAATCCTGTTGGGATCCTCCCTAAATACCACTACCCCTTCCTCCCCCAAGGCCTGCACCTCCCCTCCCGCGCTCTGTGCAAGCCTTATCGTACAGGACTCAGCACAGGGCCAAAAGGAGCGTCTTACTGCCTTGCCTAGATGCTGGTAGTAAATGGGAGAGACAGTGAAGATAAGATAGAGGAGGGAGACAGAAGAAGAAAGAACTGGAGGCCAGAGGATTGTGTAATTAATAATTCATAATCTCTCCAAACCAAGGCTTCCTCCTAACTTCTTCCCAACTGAAGTCACCACAATTCTCCTAAACATCCAGGCTTGACGCAATGAAATCAAACCTTTGCCTTGTCTTTGCTACGTCACTCACACTCAATCACTGGGTCTGTGGATACTTCCTTTACAATTTCCTTTCCCAGTGCTGTCACTTTTATAGCAGTCGTTATAACCTAACAACTCAATTATTGCAATCATCGGTTTATCAAAAAGTAGATAAGAATTCAACTGGATGGAAGCAGATCTGGGTTCAAATTCTGGACCAACCCCTAGCTAGCTGTGTGACCTTGGATAACTTACTTAACATTTCCAAGCCTCATCTGAAAAATACAAGATCAGACAATTAATTTCACGAACTCATCCTAGAAAAAGTGCTACGTACCTCATTGCTGAGTATTATTACGGTCACGGTCAATGTGTCTCCCTTGGGAAGCTGTGCACCAATGCCAGCACCTAGTCCACCCTTTAAAGCAGTTCTGGAACTCTTTTTCTGGAATGGCCATCAGAGCTGTCGTCGTCCCCAAAATCTGACAATTAAGCTCACGAACTTGCCACCACGCACTTACGTTGGCAGCGCTGTACAGACAACTCAGTGAGGTGTCACAACCTCGGCAAGGCAGGGTGCAGCCCCAAATTAGAAGTTCCATGGCGTCATTCGGGCAGTGGTCTGGGCTCCCACTCCCAGCGCCGCTCTTGAGGACGCCTGTCCTTGAGTCATTCTTTTGTGATAAGCAATCCAGCTGAGACCATGTGGGGCAGAACAAGAGAGCAGACAGGGGGTTTGGGGGCGCAGAAACCACCCACCTTCCCTACCTTCTTCCTTATGCCTATGTCCCTGAGCCCTCTGGCCCACCAATGACCTCTGTCACCATTCTGAACAATTTTAAAGACCACTGATTCATCATCCAGAAACTTTCCCAAGTTCCTGGTACCCAAACTCCTTCCCTCAAGTGGACAGCCCCTTTTGAAAAATAAATACCTGTTATTTGGGACTTGTTTCCCCCCGAGTATTGGTATTCCAGAACATAAATCATTAAGTGGCTTGTCATGTCTATTTCCTCTTGAACTTGAATGCTCTGAGGAGTAAACTGGTTTCTCACACGTGGGCTTACAAAAATGCAGTTTGAAGAAGGTGGAGTGTAGCTAGGCTGGGGGAAGAATGAGTAGTCCTCTGGCTAATGTGTGTGAAGATTTTCATTTGACTACTATTAATACTAATGAGGGTAATCTGCCAAAATCCCTGTGCACTAAGATGAAAATGTATTCTTTGGTATAGAGATTTCCTGTTACCCTGTTGATAATTCATTGTCTGATGTAATCAACTTACACTATAATAATGGCACTTATACATCACACTTTGAAGATGCTTTTTATTGACTTAATGTGAATATTATTGCCATCGTTTATTATAGAGAAGTATCGTGTAGTAATTGAAATACAATATGGTGTCATTAATCATCCTGAATACAAAATGTTAACTTTAAACTGGTCACACCGTATTAAATGCTCCTCTAACCATAAAGCAATTTGATTTGCAAGTCTGTAAAAAGCTGGCTGTTTAGGATTTAGTGTAACTAGTATTTGGAACACATTTTTCTATTAGATTTCTCAACAAGTTTGCTTTAACCGAAATAAGATTTATTCTTGTGTTTGGGCAAGTTTTCCCTGCCAATGCAGTACTTCACTGGATAAATGATTGAAGTCATTTTCATATAACATGAGAACAGGACTCCGGCTTGACCCTGAGAACTAGTTAACTACCATTTCTTTATGTTTAATACTTAACGTATCAGGACCTTAAATAAAGGAAGCGGTGCTGTCAGAACAACAACAACAAGATTACTGAAAATGAGAAGGAGGGATGATTATAGATCTCTGCCCACACATCATTCTGGTGTGCACTGTTCCAAAAGCCCGACTTGTTAGCCAGTAGTGACTGAAATTTTATAGGTTAAATGATTTGGGGGTCGCCTGTTTCCTTTCACAAAGCCGGATGTATCTAATTACAAAAGTTAGTTATAACTTGCCAACTACAGGTAGAAAAGTGTCCCTTTTCTCTTTGGGCTGAGTGAGACAGAGGGAGAGGGGTTGGTTGGTTTTGGATATCATCTTTATCTTGTAACTAAGCAGCTCTGCAATCCATCTTTAACTCACCTTTCGTATCAGAAAACATTTCTTAGACAGATGATAATTTTTCCACATTATCAAATACTCCAACTTTAAGAAGCTGCTTTCTTTATTCCATTCATTTGTAGAAATAACTCAGTGGGTGGTATTTTCATATTTTAATAATTTGTACCAGTAATTCCATTTCTGTTGGAAAGTCTTTCTGTGGATTATAGAAGTAATGCAGGCTCATTATAGATAATCTGGAAAATACAAAGAAAAAAGTTAAATCACTCATAATGGCTCCAGGCAATATTTTCAAAGGCCCATGTAACCATTTTGAATGTTGCAGAGATGTTTAAGACACTCAGTGAAGATTGTTTCCTTTTCTTTTTACTTAAAATAAACTGATAAGCAATTTAGGACCCTCTGTGTGATAGGTAACAGAGTGGTTCTATGTCATTTCAAATTCCACTTTTGTCATGCTGCAGTACTCCTCTTCATAGGGGCATTTATTTTTTACCACTTTGAAAAGAGATTAAAATGAAAATGTATGAAGAGTCCCCGAGGTAGTCTGCTTTGAAAAGATGTTTACGTGCCTTAGGCATGATTTCGGAGGGGAAAGGTCAAGGATGAGTCACAAGAAAGCCCCATGGGCTGTCCATTCAGACCTGCTCAATACACTTTCATCTCTCTCTGTTTTTGTTGACACCAGCTGTGTCTACCTTAATCCCCTCTATGAGTTTACATCTTTTTTCTTAATAATCTATAAGCAGACCATAGAAAGGGGGCATGTGCTGACTAGAAAGTAATGGCTGGGGAGCCGGTGGTGGGAAGAAAAGGCAAAGAAAAAGAAATGAAATGGGTAGCAAGTTCCCTTTTATAAATGTCAGAGACACCAACAGCATTGTTTGACAAGACTTAATTTGACCCCGAAGCTATGATTCTTAAACATTACCCAAGGAATGTTAATATACTAAATTTCTTGTAAGAAACTCAAAGTACTTCCAACGAATTATCTTTTCAGTTAAGCATAATAGATGACAAATACGTTTCATGATGTTCAAGACTTTAATAATCATAAACTTAAAATACAATTAGCCTAGTAGATTTTGTGCAGTGCCGGTATTGTGCATGTGTTTTTCCAATAAATCCTACCTAAGTAGGATGCTCTGCCTAATCCCCCTTTCCCACAATATAAAAGCAGGGGTGAAATGGCATTTTCATGAGTTTCTGAGCCCCTCAGAGTGGGAGGTCGGTGGTAGAAGGAAAACGGTGCATTTGGTCAATAGGAGTATGTGAACACGGTGACGGGGCAGGAGGGGCGGGTTTAGAAGAGAAAGAGAGCAGAGCAGGAACGAACACAGCGAAAATCCTGAAACTACCGTCAGGGCCAACGATCGGAAGAATCCAATTAAACTTACATCAAGTGCTCGACACCCAGATTGGCACATTCACTGGCGGATAATGCCCAGGTGAGGCCCCACCTGCAGAAGGCAGCAGCTCGGAACCTGCGCTGAGGTTTAGAGAAAAAGAAGTGCTGATGCTGTGATCTGCAAGGAAAAGCAGAGGGCAACAAAAGCATCAAAGGCAGGAAATACCCTAGGCTACATCTGGGGAATTTTCAGCGTATTGTTACTACTTCATTTCTCTTTTAAAGGAAAAAAAAATCTTTCCTATGAACCACCAAGGTGGGGGTGCAGTGGGGAAGGGACGGTAGGGTCACCTCTCCCGGGGGAGACAGGAGCTCAGCCTGAAGTGGTGGGTAAGGGTGAGATGCTGAGTGCTCCGCAGTAACCCGTGGCAACAGCCATTCCCAGAACAGCTGTCAGGCAGTGACTTAAATGGATGACCCAAGTGCTGGGTTTGTTTTTATTTGGTTGCTTGTTTTTTAACCCTGATATATGGCTTTGAACACCAAGGGTCTCTCCTTGTTGGAAAAAAATAAGCTGACAAATATTTTAGATTCAGGATGCACCTGGGGGAGACAATGTCACTTCCAGGAGCAGTAATAAGCTGGTTAATATATTCCCCTTAGAAGCCCAAATCCCGAAATTTACCACACGGTTTGTGCAAGCACTATCATTCTAATGAATGGTCTCTGCCCGTCCTAAGCAGACAGTGCTGCGGGCGCCATTTCTCCCCTCCTCTCCTAGCTAAGCAGAGGCACAGTACCTGGACCTGGGCCCTAACTCCTCCCTAACTCATGGACCAGCTCTATACCTCAGTTTGTACATCTGCAAAATGAGGGTAATCACAGGACCTCCGTCCTAGCAAGGCTATGAGAATTAAATGGGTCAGTGAAGGGAAAGCACTTACCACAGCTCACGGCTCATGATGAATGCTCTCTAAGAGTTAGCTCACCATTATTGCCACATTTTATCAAATGCAAAATGCCAGCCATTGTATGATACACCATTATTTTATGTGCCACTAAAAAAGAAAAATTGATGACAAGGCTTTTCACTTGCTGTTTTTTTATTTGATCCTTTTGCAAAAGTTATTTTAAACTTACTAGGTATGTACTTTACCATATATCACTCTTGTGCATGGGAGTATGTTAAAAGGGAACTATAAGTTAAATGCTTTAATGTATTCCCAAAACTTTGTAGCATTAGAACCTGATTCTACTGAATCTCTTTTTGAATTATCAAAGTTCTCTACCAAGAACACCAGGGAGAACTGCTGACCACACAAAACAGGGTTTAGTAACTTGCTGAGCAAGAGAAAGTGTCACCTTGATGGAGTCTCAGCAGTGTTTTCAGAAGAGCCAGGGAAAAGGCAGTTGTAGGGTTCAGGGAAGCCTGCGGACAGATGTTCCTTAGGTCCCAGGGTGGTTTGGGGCAGAAGATGGTAAGTGAGGGATGGGCAGGGATAGGTCAGAATTTGTAATGAGATGAGTTGCTGGAAGTCAGTGGCCTTATCTTGGAACAAATGGTTCTGAACAAGCTGGTGTGGAAACCATGGAAACTCTTGCATTGCATGCTTTGTATGGTTAGTCAGCTTTGCCAATCATACTACAGCTTTGCAATCTGTGGTTTCTGTTTTGTATCTGAACCAGTCATCAATGTCCCCATTTTCCCACCCAATATCATGCTCTGGGCCATTAAGCACCATTACTGCCTCCAGGGTCTCCTTTGAGTAGCTGGCCCCGTTCTGAAAGTCCTGATGCCCATCGCAACCGCTACCCAGTTGATGGTAATTTTGATATGGCTCCTGATTTCAAAATCGACAAAGGGAGGAAAAACTGTCCATCTCAGAATCAATGAAATACAGTAATAATTTGATAATAAAATCGAATTCTCATCTTAGAGAATAGAATTAACTGTGCATGCCCATTAAATAACTAGTTAATTGTAGGAGGTAAGTGAAAAGATGTATTACATAGTGACAGCAAAAGAATATGTATCCCCCTGTAGATCCTGCTATGAGCTCAGAGGGGATTTTTTTATTGTTTGTTTTGTTCTGATCCTTACAATCTTAGCATTCACTTCGTTTCCTCAACTTAACAATTCACTACGTTTTCAAGCTTTTTTCTATCAAGAAGTTTCCTGGTAAGGGAAGAAGTAATCTAAATCACACGGACAGGAGACGTCCCATGTGTTTTGCCTATGAAATTGCCATGCCACGATGAAACTAGAAAAAATATAGGCATTCAAAGGTACATTTTTAATTGGATTTTTGAAAACTGGATAGGTTTGAACTTCATTCTATTATAACTTTTTCAATGGAAAAAACTAAAAATGAACACAATGGAAGCTCCCAAGAAGATAAGTCCAAAGAAGACAATCCATCAGGACCCTGACCATTGGACTTGCTGTGATTTCCAAGGCACAGTGAGTTTGTGTCTGTGTGCCCATTCCTATGCTGGGTAGGGATGCAGAGGGAGAGAACTAAAAACCTACTTACAGTATCAGTCTTAGTGTAATAGAGTATCAATCTCTGAAAGATTACCCAGAGTATCAGACAGACAGAGAATGGCCATTTCACCTTACAACTGGTAGAGGTCAAAGAAGAAATCTCATATATTACCAGGGTACATACAGTGAACACATGTTAGGACTCCAGCCCCTCCCATTCCTGATAGAAATTTAAATTAAAATCATACTAAGTTAGAAAATAAGTGTAAAGAAACCCAACAAGTTCTGATTTCTCCAAGACTATTTCGATACTTTTTTTGAGATATGAAAAATCTGTTGGGTATTTTTTTTCTTTTTTAACAGAAGAAATGTGAGCTCCCCCTGCCTGGCTAACGTCCTGAGCATATGCTTTGTCTGCCTGCTGGGTCACCCACACTGGGTGGCATCCTGGTTTGCTTCTGGATCTGGAAATGCTCTCGGCTTTAGGCTCTGAAGAATGGAGGCATTCAAATAAAATTATGAACTTTTTGTGTTCATTTGTAAGCAAAAATCCAGTGTCCCATGGGTTGTTTTTCCAAGCATGTTTCAGATTTTCTTCACTGCAGATTATTTACCCTGTTGGATTCCTTTATCTGAAATTATTCTGGGGAATCTTTGTGTTTGAAGCACAAAATGATATGACAAGTCAAGTTAAAAAAAAAGAGAAAGCAAACCTAAAAGCTAAAGGTGGGTGTTGGAAGCAGTAAAATCATTCCTTGAACTCCCCAGAAGTTGATCAAAGAGACAGCCATAAATTGCAACAAAGGCAGAGAGATCTACTCCGCTCTGAAAGCCAGCCAGAAACATGGGAAATGTTTCATTATTTATTTCATTAATTATGTGATAGCAATGTCTACTGACAAGATTTGCAAATCCAATCATTTATTAATGAAACGTGTCTGGTGGATTGCACCCAAGATCTTCCTTAGGTCCCTGCCTCAGCGGGTGAAGCCCTTTGCCAGCTGCCAGTTTGTTCTCTTGGCACATATGACATTGGGATTTCCAAGGTCCTCACCAGGGACTTGGTCTCTGACCTCCAAGGCATATTCAAAGATGGCTGCAAAGCACAACCCTGCTCTAAGACCCAACATGATGGCCATTTTCTGGTATGAGTACAGCCAATGCGGTTATTCTTCTATTCACAGAAAATGCGCTGTGAGAATCACAACGTGATGTATGTAGTTTTAAGTCATTGGTGCCGACAGAAATGAATCCCTCAAGCTGTATTTGCATTGTTGCTTCTCACCCTGATACACAGAAGGCTAAACCTGATTCTTGACTAAGACATTGATTTTTCCTGGAAATTTCGCCATGGTATTTCCAAAATCTCATCTTGTTTCCTTAGCAACAGTCTAAGCTTTATTCCCTATGAACCAATGTGGCATGATTCATCAGCAAACAGTGAAGCAGCAGCCACCCAACTTACAGGCTCCCTAAGGATTTCCTGGAAAGTGGTCCCGGCCCTGAGCTACAGCACAAGCACTGTTGTTGATATTTCACAGAGCACAGCTAAAAAGAATAATAAAAGTCCCACAACTGTGTGCATGGGGAACAACAGCGTTTGTGGAGATAATGAAATGCAGAAATGAACACCCCTCAGCAAAGCCCCTTTAGATGTGCCTAAGCTCTGTTCATTAATCTGTGATAATGAGACTTATTTGCAGAGGTTAACAGTAGTGGCACATGGTAATTAAGCACCACTTTCTACCACAGGGATCGAAAATGCTTCTCGTGTGACATGTGTCCAGTCTGCAGGACATTTTATGTTTGCTTTACAGCTCAGGAGGAAGAAGCTGTATTCTATACAGCCATGACCAGATATTACTGTCTATAATGAAGAGCAGCATCGAATTTTCCTTGTAAACTGTAGAGTGAGGGTGACCTAAGGTTAGAATCATCGTCTCCATCACTGACTGACCATATCCATTCAGGAAAATTGTTAAATCCTTCTGTCTCAGTTTCCTTATCTGTAAAATGGGAATAAAAATATCTTCCGCAGAATGCTGTGGTGATGATTTAATAATAATCATGATGATAAAAGCTAACATTCATTGACTGCTTACAATATACTGTGTACTGTTCTAAACCCCTTACATAAGCCCCTTAAATCTCACTCTACAGGTGAGGAAATTAGAGCACAAGAGATTGAGTAGCTTGACCAAGAACAAGCTTTGGGAGCAAATAACTTAATTCACCTGAGGCATCCAAGTACCTCTTGAGCAAGCTACCCCCAAATGGACAGGGAGTCACTGTTTTGAAAAATGCATTTTCCCTCTTTCCTCTAAAATAAGAATAATATTTATGCACTGAAACAACTCTATCTTTGGCAACAGTCATGATGTGGGTTTAGGCTAGGTATAGCGGCATACTTCCATCTATGAAGGAATCCATTAATAGTTACTGGAATGCAGAAAAAAGATGTTCTACTTCTCCCCAGTTTTAGTAATTGCACTAAACGAGGAAATATATGCAAAGCTCTCAGTTTGGTGCTTTGTGTATTCTGAGTGTTCAATACACAGGAGCTATTACGATTATAGAAGTGAGCATGCAGAGAGCTGAACAAAATGTGAACTATATTTTTCACTTCACAAATGCACATGAATGTAGACATACTCAAGTAGCCGTCCTCCCTAAGTTCATACACACTGGGATTTTGATCCACTGCACTCAGAAAGTAGTTAGGTCATTTATATTAATATAAAGGAAAAAGAAATGAAACTGGACCCCCTCTTACACCATACACAAAAATCAACTCAAAATGGATTAAAGACTTGAATATAATATCTGAAATCATAAAATTTCTAGAAGAAAAAAGGTGGTAAACTCCATGACATTAGCCTTGGTAATGATTTTTTGGATTTGAAACCAAAGCAAAGATAACACAAGCAAAAATGAGTAAGTGAAACGACATCAAACTAAAAAAACTTCTGCACAGCAAAGTAAACCATCAACAAAAGGAAAGGCAACTGATAAAGTATTTGCAAACCATATATCAAATAGATAAGGGCTGAACCTCCAAATATACAAAGAACTCATTATAACTCAATGGCAAAGCAAATGAACAAAAACCTCCACAAATAACCCAATTTAAAAATGAGCAAAAGACCTGAATAGACATTTTTCCAAATAAGACATACAAATAACCAACAGGCACATGAAAAGGAATTCAATATCACTAATCTTCAGGAAAATAGAAATAAAACTACATGAGATATCACCTCATATCTCTTAGGATTTCTATTATCAAAAAAGACAAGAGATAAATGTTGGCTAGGATGTGCAGAAAAGGGAACCCTGTCATTGGTAGGAATGTAAATTGGGATAGCCACTATGGAAAAAAGTATGGAAGTTCATCAAAAATTAAAACTAGAACTATCATATGACCCAGCAATTCCACTTCTGGGTATATATTCAAAGGAAACAAAATCACTATCTCAAATAGTCGCAAGGGTGGAAACAGCCCAGGTCAGCTGACATATGTATGGATAAAGAAAATGTGGTATACGAGGGCTGCCCAGAAAAAATTCAGCCATAAGTGCCTCTATTTTTCATATTATATGGCTGGGTACTTTTCAGACAGCCCCTCATATATACAATGGAATATTATTTGGGCTTTAAAAAAAAAGGAGCCAAGTCATGGAAACAATCAAAGCGTCCTTGGATTGATGAATGGATAAAGAAGAAGCTGTGGTACATACACACAATGGAATATTACTCAGCTGTAAGAAAAGATGAAATACTGCCATTTACAACAACATGGATGGACCTGGAGACCATCGTGCTTAGTGAAATCAGCCAGACAGAAAAAACAAGGAACTGTATGACTTCACTTATATACAAAATATAAAATTGAAAGAAACAAAGAAACAAAAACTCACAGACACAGTCAATAGTTCAGTGGTTACCTGAGGGCAAAGGGGGTGGGAGTGGGAAAGGAGGGACGGGGAGTCAAACATATGGTGATGGAAAGTGCACTGACTCTGGGTGATGAACACATAAAGCAAGACATAGACCATAGAATGGTACACCTGGAACCTATGTAATTTTTGCTAACCAATGTCACCCCAATAAATTTAACAATAAAAGAAATCTTGCCATTTGTGACATGGATAAAGTTGAAGGGGATTATGCTAAGTAAAATAAGCCACACAGAGAAAAACAAATACTACGTGGTATCACTTATATGTGGAATCTAAAAAAAAAAAAAAAAAAAATGAACTCCTAGAAACGGAGCAGCATGGTGGTTGTCAGGGACTGGCTGCCAGACAGGCTGGTGTAAGGGTACAAACCAGTTAAAAGAAGCGGAAGGTCTACAGCGCTAATGTGTAACATGGTGGCTATGGTTGATAGTACCGCATTGTAAAATTGAAATTTGCTAAGAGAATAAAATGTAAGCATTCTCACCAAAAATTGAGAAAGGTAAATAAGTGAGACTATGGACGTGTTAGCTAACTGGATGGTAGGAATCCCTTTGCAGTGTACACACATGTCAAATCCTCACACTGTAAACTTCAAATACGTTACCATTTTATTTGTCACTTATGCCTCCGTGAAGCTGGAGAGAGTGAGAAGGCAGGGAGAGGACGGGGAGAGGACGGGGAGGGACGTGGGGGGAGGGACGTGGGGGGAGGGCGAAAGGGAGCGAGAGCGCCAGCAAATAAAACAGGAAACATACCACAAAAAAGGTAACCTCACTTGCCAGTCCTCAAACCTGGAAAGTAAAGGTGAAAAGGGGCCAGGTCCTAAGTCGGAGAGGGGGGCTTTGCCTGTATTTTGAGTTGTCACCAAGAACAAGTCAGAAAGGAACCCTGGGATCTCGGCCGCTTTGCCTCCGGCGGGGCTGTCTCCCAACACTCCGGGAAGGCCTCGCCCGTGCCCCCCGCCCGTGGAAGCCGCGCTCAGGTCCTCGCAGCCCGGACTAGGGGCTCAGCCGGAGTGGGGGTACAGCGGGTACGGTCATTGCCGTGCCTGACGCCCCTCCCCGCACGGGTGTGCAAACGGGCAGCGTGGCACTTGTGTTTGCAAATCCTCTTTTCTTTTTCCCCTTGGCTTTTGAAAGACAAGTACTGACACTTTGCACAAAGAAAGAAACCCGTGGAGGCACTAAGGAAAGCATTAAGGAGCTCTAAGAAGTGATTTGGGAAGTCCCACCAGCCCTCATTCCCAGGTGCCATCAGCCCCATACCTTCCTAAGAAGAGAAGGCACCTCCAGTGGACCCTTGGTGTGCCCCTACCGCACCCTTGTCATCTGACCTGAATTCCCCTGGAGAGATCAACCTTGTTGCATAGCACTGTGTTACTGCTCCAGCTTTTGGGGGAGGCAGAGGAGTAATTTTCTAAACCAGCAACAAAGAGCATATTTTAGTGGGATTTTACATTCATTCACAGAAAGGAGACACAGATTTAAGTAATTGTTCAAGAGTAAACCTTCTTACGCCACCAGTCTGTAGTGTTGTATGAAATCAAGGCAGTGAACTTCCTAAAAAATATTCGTAAATCTCTTCAGAATGTCAAATTTCCAGTACATGCAGAGCTCTTTCTATTTTCCTTTCATTAACTGGACCAAACAGAATGTGAACTCTGGCTTTCACCTGCTCTCTAACCTGTCTTCTCATTTGATAGCCCCTTTACTTAAGATTTCCTCCCAGTTTATGATGCAAAATAAGAGTTCTTCATACCCCGAGCCTCACAAATAATGTTCTAAGTGCGATTACAGAAGTCATGTGTCTCGGGTTTGAATTAAGAGAATCTAAGCCGAACGACAAAGATTGAAAGAGAGAGAAAAAGATTCCTCTTGTTAAAGTAAATTAATTAGTGGGATTTATATGAGGAGACAGAAGGAAGTAAGCCAGGCTGTGTCCCATATTAATAACTCACTTGGGAGAAGCCAGATTGGATTGAAAGCAAAGGGGGAGGGGGCACGACACACACTGTACCACCGTCTAAGAGAAGTAGTCTCGGTTTTCCTCTCTTTGCACTCCATAACCCTTACATACACAAACACACATCTTCATTCCTGACATGAAAATGATGTCATCTTTCTTTTTGACTCACTAACCAGACTACATTAACCCCCTGCAGTGTGAGGCCCAGCAGGAGGCTGCTTAAGGGACTTGAGGCCTGTGAATAAATGATGACCCAGTGGTTAGGCGCTGCAGCCCTGATACATTCAGGATGCATTAAAGCAATTAGCTGGAAGAGGAGTGAGAGCACAATTTCCAAGCCCAGGAAGGACCAGACCATGCCTGGAACAGGCCGAGGAGCTCTACAGCCAAGGGCTGGTAAGAGCCACTTAGCAAAATGGCTGCACATGAAAGGAGTGTGGAGTCCACCCCTTTGGCCTTGTTTGAAACTACTGCCATGGGGGGACAGGTGGGGGGTGTTCAGGATCATAGAAGCTATGAAACTAATTACTTTTGCAAACCAGTATACTAGAAGCAGCCTTGTCACAGATGATTCCAAATCGTGCTTTGCAAACTGGGGTCCACACTGGCTGAATTTGGCCCACGGATGCTTTTGCTTAAGCCAGACCATTCACTTTGGGCCAATATTTTAAAAAACAGACTTCACCAAAAAAACCTGGCACATTCTGGAAATGTTTCTCACGTTGCTACAGGGCACCAATCTTCTGCAACTGAGTACCAGCCTTCCTCCAATTTGTCACAGCCCTTGCCACTCCCTATTATCTTATTCCTAATCCACTTCACTCATTTACTCGCCTCATTCACATCTACCTGAACCCCTGGAGGCATCTGAGTTTGTGACCTCTACTTTAAATGGTCCAAGTTAGGTTCAACCAGAAATAACATTCTAAAGCTCCTAATGGAAGTTTGCATGTGGATACTTTTTAGTTCCTGCTCCTGGAAGGTTGACTTCCGTCCCTGCATGGGGACCTAATTAAGTATGCCCACAGTTCTTTGTGAAGCTGCCCCCTTCCCAGATACAGGAGGCAGTTCTGGAATACACACACTCGGTGGCAATTAGCAAACAGGGATGTCTGAGTATGATTTTAAATTCAGTGAAAACCACGGGTTTGGGCAGTTCTGAGGCCCACCAGAATATGGACAGTCAAAAATGTCACAAGCTAAATAAAATGCCAGCCAAAACAGCCTCAGAGATCCAGAAACTGCTTGGCATAATCTGTGACACTCACTTCACAGCACAGGGAAATGTGAGACATAGCCACTAACATGCAAGAACACCCTAGCCACAGTCCACAGTTCTAATTTCTCTGAATAGATGCTAACCTTTTTCCATGATGTTCCTTGCTTACTTAAGTCAATAAAGCTTTGTCTAGATTTTTTTTTCTCCGTTCAGATGAACTTACCATTAGAAATGTCATTTAAAGACAAAAGAAAGAGCTCTGATGACTTAATAAAACCAAATCACGCATCTTCTAGAAACTTCCTCCACCTCCCTTCCCTCCACCAAACCTTCAGACGCTTTTCTCGTGTCTTGCTTTTAAGCTCTCTTCTTCTCCTTCCCAATCCTGCAGCCCAAATGGGAATGAAGTGCTAAGTGGCTGGTGCCTCCCTCCTCCTAGCTGGGCCACATCTCCATGCTCTTAAAAGGCATCTTGCAGACTGCTGTTGGCACAAGAGCCCTACGTCAGCAATCATTTTGCTTAAGACCAGAGGGCAAGGCATGTTCTTCAAAGATGGTTGAGAAACCTGTGTGACCACACTGCCACAAAAGTGACTGGAACAGACTGCAGTAAAAAGTACCTGGGACAGAGTCAGAAAGTAAATAATTCAGACTTTCCTCACATGCTAAATTAACCTTGGCTTATTTCATGCTTTCCTGCCCCCATCACCTGGACTTTCGCTTCTCTCTAGGCTGGAGTTGGCTGGAGTCATTCAGGTGTGCAGCCTAATCCCTCCGGGAAGCTTCTTCTGCTCTATTTGGATCACAGAAAGTGAGAGCAGTTGGATAAGCTTGTGCTCATTGCCCTGTGGGAAGGGGTGTCATATGGAAAGCCTATGGTGACTGGTCCCTGGGGCATCGGCTATACCCATGGAAAATGACCACCAAATGTCCTCCCTCTAATACTGACAGCCAGAGGCCAAAGCAATTTGGGATTTAGAAAATGTCCCTCTTTCCAGTTCCACAACACCTATTTTCCTTTTTTCCAACTTTCTTACTCTTCACTACCAAAGCAACAACCACCTGCATCACCCCATCAAAACAACAACAAAATCCTCATCTTCAACTCAGCCCCTGGGAGACAGGCACTGTCTTCTGCCCCACCGTATAACCATAGACTGTGGTGCTGTTTTCTCCCTCATATCCCAGGCACAAAGCCACACAGCGCAGTGAGGGCTATGAAAGCTCAATTTTCACCTGAGTTGTTCTCACAGGCCCTTCTCCCTGGTGAGCTTGGCAGGAAGGGTGGAAACCAGTCAGGAAACACATGTGCCTATGTGCAGGCCCAAAAGCGGGGAGTGAGCACGCCTGTGTACAAAGTATGCTTTGTTTTGTTTTGCTTTGTTTTGTTTTGCTTTGTTTTGTTTTGCTTTGTTTTGGTCATGGTTTGAAATAAATACTTAGTGCTTTAAAAGCAATGTCGCTGGAAGAAGATGGTATACTTCAAAGAAAAAAGAAATCTGGGTTTTGCCTTAAGAAACTTGCTCTTAAGTTGGGTAAAGTAATTTGTATAAGAATTCTTTCAATATTGTCCAATGGAACCTTCTGCAATGATGGATATGTTCTGTATCTGCACTGTCCAACACGATAGCCACTAGCCACATATGGCCACTGACCACTTGAATTATACTAATGTGACTAAGAAATTATTTTACTTAGTTTCAATTTAAATAATCACATGTGGCTAGTGGCTACTGTATTGAACAGTGCAGGACTGGATGTCAAGACATATCCTATTCTCTGCTCCATTCTTTTTTCTTTTAAACCAGTCTTAAGTATATCTAACTCCAAATACTTCCTCCAGATATTCTTTCAGTATTATCAAAAATGAGGAAGGAAGGAAGCAAACACTGGATTAAGCATCCTCTAGGTGCCAGGTCTGGGAAAGGTGCTATCACGTGGGAACCTCATTTATGTTTAGTTGAACATTACGACTCCACTATGGGTGATACTGCCTCCATTTCATAACTGAGAAATTTGAAGGTGATGAATTTCAGTATATGGCCTAAAGTCACCAGATAAATAGGTGGCAGAACTGGAATTTGAGTCTTTGGATCCAGTCCAACAGTCTTTCCATTTTAAATAAGTGATGTTATTCCCAATGCTGTCCCCACTTCACAGAGAAGGAAATAAGTCCTTAATTAGAGAAGAAAGTCCAGAAATGAGTGGTGGGCAGAGAGGTTGGTGATCTTTAGCTACAAGTTTCTTCAGATTCAAGTGTATGTTGAAAGTATTCAATGGAGGAGCAGCCAATGAACTTGCACTTCTTGGTGCCAATGCTGTGACAGGCAGGTCGGAAACCACCGGTCAAAGTCACTCTTATTGCCGCTGAAAGACTTCTGAGACTCTCAAGGAGGAGGAGGTGTTTATTAGGCAACAGCAATGTCCAGAGCAAGAAATTGGAGTTACAAGTATTTCCAAAATGAAATAAACTAAGAGTTAGGGAAAAAGCACCCTTCCTCCAACATAACTCAGTGCCTGGACTCTGGGAGAAAGTGGGAAGAATTATCAAGATTTGGGCCAGTTAAAGGGGGTATTTTTTCCCTTCCCAGGCTACCGCTGGAACTTCTGGCCGCAGTGCTAACCAGGCGGTTGGTGAGGAGAAGGCTTTTCTCTGCTGGTAGCCGTCCACCCAAGAAGTTTCCTAGAAGGTGATGCTGATTGTAATTAGAGCCCCGGCTCTGAGAGGGGGAGTTTGTCTCAATTCCCAGTCCTGCAAATGCAGCTGGTGGCTGGGAAGCTGTCGCCTGGCACTCTCTCCAGAGGGAGTCTCAGCTGCTCCTGCCGTCTAGAATCATCACTTGGTTTGGTTTCCCAGGGTAGAGGGTGAGGGTGGGGGAGGGGGAGGACGGCGGCCTTGGCCCTCGGAGGCGGCCAGGACCGGCCGGCAGGCGGCTTTTCACAGCGTGTGGCCGCCCCTCCCCGGGCGGCAGACTGCGGTTACTCCCCGGTCGCTCACTGGCTGTTCACTTCCTACACCAATGGGCTCTGAGGTGACAAGTTCAGTTCCCAGTTCTGTCAGACCTGCGTCTTCTTCCCTGACCCACTTTCCCACTCTGCAGCGCTGGAACAATGCCTTGCTCTGTGCCCTGTTTAGACCCATCTTTGCCCGAGCTGGTGCAGAAGCCCAGGCCTTTGCCAGGCTTTCCCCCTGAATCGCTGACAAGTGTTGATGGGAAAGAAAGAAAAAAAAAGGAGAAAAAGGGGGGGAAATCCTCTCATAGAACAGACTTCAGCCCTCCCACAGACGCCCGGATGCCGGCGGGGCTCCTTTTGGTAAGGACAGAAATCAGAAGGTCAGGTTTCTCACGGCGCACCCCTCGGCGGCTCGCGCACCCCCACCCCGCCCCCGCCCCCGCCCCCAGGCTCGGTGAGAAGCATCAGAGAAGCCGCCGCGGCGCGGAGCGGCTCTGGGGGCGCCCCGAACTCCCCCCCACCCCCTCCCGGCGCGCTCCCCGCCCCCGCCCCGGGCGCGCGGTTCCCCGGAAGGGGCACTCCAGGACCGCCCGCGGGCTGGCACCCCGAAACGCTTCTCAGGCACGTGGCCAAAGGTGTTACAAGGAGGGCGGTGTGACCAAGGAGCCTGGGAGGGAGCGCACGAGGAGCCTTCGTGGCCGGAGAGCAAGCGCCAGCTCACACGAAGGCGGGCCGTCCGGGCCGGGAGGCGGAGCCCACACTGCCGGGGGCTGTGCCGGCATTGCTCCGGGGACCGAAGGGCTGTTTGTCCTCCGCCTCCGTGAGAGAGGCAGTCCCACGGGGTACACGACGGCGATCTGGGCAGCGCGCGGCTCGTCAGTGCCCAGGCTGTGCACCCACAGAGCAGGCACTGGCCGCCCCCACTCACACGCTGCACCTGGCTCTGCTGATGCCGTCCTCCGCCAAGGACCACGGGCCCACCGGGCCCTCTCCTCCCACTGCCCCAAACCCCTGCCAACACCACTCTGGCCTGGTTCCTCCATGCGCCTGAAACAGCAGGCCCCTCTGCAACACCCTCCCTACTTCCGCTCTTCCAGGAGTCTCCTCTCCTAAGAGCATCTGGGCAAGCACGTCACAAACAGCACCTCATAGACAGCTGCTGTGCGGGGCACACAGGGCCACGCCCGAGCTCACACCCTCTAGTCCCTCCTAACCTGGGGGTGCACATCTAATCAGTCCCGTTCGTGGGGGTGAAAGAGGAAGTGTACTGGTGGGTGCTGGAGGAAGAGTTTCCTCTCGGATAACAGGAGAGACCCTCTGCAAGAATGGTTTTGGTTGCATCCTCTTTCCTGCTTGGTTTGTTGCTACGCGAGGACACAGAGCTCAGAGCTGTAGAATCTATCTTGGACGTGCCAAGGACAATAATGTGGAGAGAAAAGTCCCGGGAACGTGATGTCACTGCTGTACCAACCCTGGAACTGCCAACTTGCAGATTTATCATGTGATTTAATTTTTTTTAAATGTATATTATTAATCTACCACTGGTTGGTTCCCTGCTGCTTGCAGCCAAGAGCACCTGACTGTTTAAAGAAGTACCTAAGAGCAGCCCTCCAGCCAGGGTGCTGAGAGACGTCCTGTCCTCAGTCTCAGGCCCTGCCTACCCACGCCGACTTGCCCATCTCCTGCTCCCCTGCCCAGGAGGCCCTCGGAAAGGTAACCTGGCCACCATCCTGCCTCATTCCCTGGCCTTTGCAATCACTACTCCGTCTGCAGGGAGAACCTCCCTCATAGGGCTGCCGCCTTCCCTCCAACCAGCTCAAAATCCCGGACACAGAGAGCAGTCCCCTGACCGCCCAACCTTGAGCAGTCACCCAGGAACTCTCTCTCCTATACACGGTGCATTTCCATCACAGAGCAGCGCACTCTACACGCGGTGGACAGCCGGCCCGTCTTACTCACCCGCGACGCGGCCTGGCTCACGGCAAGAGTCCAACGCTGCGTGCGGTCCTCTGCTGACCGCGGGCGGGGTCTGTGCAGGCGTCTCCATGGGCCCGCCTCCTTCTACTGCTCCTGCTTTCTCGTTTCTCTCCTTTTCTCCCTTCTTTTTTCCTTCCTCACTCCTTCCGCTGCCTCCTCCTTTTTGTCCTCCTTTCCTTCTTCCTCCCCCCATAAATTCGACCGACACCCCTTACTGACGGTGATTCTCCAAATCGATCTTCCCAAACTGCTAGAGTCACTGTCTGTGCTCCACACTGAAATCTCAGTCTGATCGCTCCCAGTGCGACTGGGGCTTGGGGGATGCTTTCATGGAATGACCATGTGAAGATGTTTTTAAGCTTCTCGTGTTCATTTCACTGTATCATTATGGTGGTTTTCAGTCTTTCAGACATTGTAATCTATGTTTAATTGTGCTCATTCCCAGAGGCTCCTCAAAAGCAAATAACATAATTTTTAAAAATCAAATAAATAACACACATGAGGTCTGCTAAGACTTGATAGACGCTTTATGATCAGCTGAAGAGAGTGTGACCAAAGGGCCTGAGACGCAGAGGTTTTAGAAAGTCACCACCTATCCCTCTGGCCGCTCAAGAAAAATCTTCAAAAACAGGGTCTTTGCCAAGCCCGCCCCGGCCTCTCCTCTCGGCTGGACGGAATCTGTTAAACCTGACTGCTCTTAGTGATCAGTTTACTGTGCAAAAGGGTAGCTGCGGTCCATCTTCCTGCCAAAGGAGAAAACACGGTGTCGACCTGGCTGCTCTGGGAGGAGCGGAAAGGCTGTCATGGTCAGTTCATACAGCTACCTCAAAATGCACAGCAGAGTGGCTTAAACAACAAACGTCCATTTCCCACAGTTGGGGAACATCCAAGGACTCTTCCAAGGGGACTGGGCCGTCCCAGAGGAAGGTGCTGGCAGACTCGGTGTGCTGGGAGCCTTCCTCCTGGCCTTCCGATGGCTGTCTATGCCCGCACGTGCCTTTCCTTGGTGTGTGCACATTAGGAGAGAGAGAGAGACTGCATCTCTGATCCGCATTTCACAAGGGCATTAATCCCATCACGAAGGCTCTACTCTCATGACCTAGTCTACCTGTACCTGAAGGCCCCACCTTCAAAAAGCATCCCATTGGGGATTAGGGCTTCAACACACGAACTCGGGAGCAGAGGAGAAACGGTCAGTTCATAGTAGGCTCTCCTACCACTTCACATAAGAGGAAACACCCCTCCAAGAAAAGAAAAACAGAATGTAGTTATAAAAATTTGTGTATTTATTGTTACATATTTAAACTGCAGTCCCCTTCAAGGTACTCTCCATTTGATACAATACCCCTATCAAGACGCTTTTTCCACAGCTCAGAGCAGTTTTCAAACTCATCGGTTTGGATGCCCTTTTAGTGCTTCTGCTGTTTTTTGTTTCACCTCTTCCACATCGGCAACACATTTTCCTTTGAGGACTTTTACCATCCAGGGAAACATACAAAAAAAAGTCACTCAGGGCAAAATTGAGTGACTGGGGAGGGGAGGGTACAGGGGTCATGTGGTTTTGGGGCAGATGCGTGGTCACGTTGCACGTTGTTCGTGCGCATCACCCATCACGAAATGGGCAAGCGTGTTGAAAGGGTTTCCAGAAAAATGCAGCCTCTCCCAACGCCAGCTGGTACAGTGACGGATGGGATGGGTCCCTAGAACACTCGCCTGGTGGGGGAAGCCGGTCCTACAGGGGGCCCGCCCTCCAGAAGATAATCCCAGGCTTTTTGGGGTCCCATCTTGTAGAATGACAAGAATCAGTGTGAAACTGGGGCCTTGGACATCCTTTCCAGGGCAGCGGGGGGCCCTTTGGCCTGTGACAGGCTGCAGGTTCAGCCTGTTCGGAACCTAGCTGCTGCCCTTCTCCTGCCGCACTCTGTATTCTCCCTCGTTGTAAACCGTGTCAGGACTATCACCTCCTCCAGCCAAGAGAACCGCACGAGGTCCAAGCTGGGTCAGCCAGAGGCTCACGGGGATTTTCATCTTGAACAGAACAAGGACACGCATTGAAGCCACCTCAAAACACTGGTACTTCTCTGCATAGAATGTCCCTAACTTCCTGCTACCTAAATTCTCTGTTCTGTCGCTTTCTGATACTTGGTCTTCAGCTTTGGCTTTTGCTAAATGACTACTACACGTCTTTCACTTAATCACTTTTTCCCCTTGTGAGTCGCCAGGTTAGTCTCTGTAACTTGCATAGAAAGTGCCTTAAGTCGTAGAGCTGTTAAATAATGAGCCCAGAGCTCCACACTGCCTCCACCACAGAGGCCTCAGGATACGTTTAGGTTATACATCCCCTACTAATTCTTGGCAATAGGTGTGAAAAGGCCCAAATCACTGCCACACACTCGGGTTCATTTTCTCTCTGCCATGTCACTCTTAGGTAAAAAACCAAAATGGCAGTTGCAGAGGCTAAGGGAAAAGAGACTTAACCAAAAAAAAAAAAAAAAAAAAAAAAAAAAAAAAAAAAAAAAAAAAAAAAAAAAAAAAAAAA